>PVKE010030911.1:0-19342 GCA_004027555.1 Craseonycteris thonglongyai
GGAAACTGTCTGATTGTTACCAACCAATGTCACCCCATTAAATTTAACAATAAAAAAATAAATAAAAATAAATTTAAAAAATAAATAAATAAACTTAAAAAATAAAAATTCATTTTACTACTTACAAAAAAATTAAAATTAAAAAACATATATATTCCAAATAAGCATATTATTAGCCATTTAGAGTCTGACAGTTTTGCATGCCCCCATAAAACAGCAATCAACACCTGACAGCCATAAATAAGGCAATTTCTGTAGCTACAAAGACTACACTTCACTGTGGCCCTTCTGATTCTCTAACCCAGAGGCACTGCACTGTGCTTACTGTGCTGTTGAGGGACATCCCCTAAACACCACCATCATCTTCTTCTCCCCCAGGAGTTTTTGGTTTTCATTGTTTTGTTTTGTTTCTCTTTCCCTTCTAGAAAGTAGCCCTACGCTAT
This sequence comes from Craseonycteris thonglongyai, assembly GCA_004027555.1. NCBI lineage: Eukaryota > Metazoa > Chordata > Mammalia > Chiroptera > Craseonycteridae > Craseonycteris > Craseonycteris thonglongyai. The sequence goes on from PVKE010030911.1 coordinate 444, forward strand.
TGTCTCTGAAAAGTCTCCTATTTTCCTTCTTATCCACCCCGTCCAACCTTATTATATGTTACTGTCATCTCATGGTCCTGTCTTTTCCTTTATCTGCCCCAAAAAGCTCAAATTCACAAGTTTCCTTAAGTATGTCATGGATTTATAGCAATTTGAAAAATATAATTACGATTTTATCTGGCTCACCGATAAACAAGGAAAGGGTAGTGTCAAAACTAGATGGCAATATGTGTGATCTATTCAATTATAAATCCATATTTAATTAATCAGAACTGAAAAACATAATGAATTGTGCAAAAACAGTATGTATTTCAGAGTATAATTAGAAGCAGCTTAATTTGATAAATGAAAGCAAGTAAAAAAGAATGAGATCATGACATTTATTTTAGTACAAGTTTTGAAAAATTTGGGGGGATTTCTTTTCTGTAATGGAATAACAAATAATAAGAAAACTACACAAATCAGAGGTTGAAAAACTTTTTCTGTGAAATTTCAAACAGTGAGCGTTTTAGGCTTTGCAAGCCCATGGTCTCAGTCTCCTCTTTTTCTGCCTCCTTTATCTCTTCTTCTCCTTCCCTTTCTTCTCTTCCTCTTCCTCATCCTTTTACCTCTTCTCCTCTCTTTCTTTTCTTTTTTTCATTTTTAGTAGTCCTTTATGATCGTAAAAACCATTCTTAGCCCACCAGTCAAAACAAAACAGTCCACAAGTTAGATGAGGCTCATGGCTATGTTTGCCAACCACTGATATAGATGAACAAATCAAGGCTAATATCTTTACTTTTTCCCCAATAAACTGCAATCTAACTAATTTTTTTATTTCCATGCCTTTGAATTTGCTGCTTTTCTTACCTAGACTGCCTGTTCTCTTTCTTGGCTATTTCAAGTTACCAGTACATATCTTTTAAGATAAAATTTACGTTCTACTTCATCCAAAAACTTATCAGACCAACATAAGGTAAACCTAACATTTTTGTTATAATACATAACATCAAAGTTTATGAAATACCACATAATTCATTATTTGCATTCACAGTTCCAGGCCCCAATATCCAGTTGTCACAAGTACAGCTTCTCTATAGTCTCATTGATTGTGTTTTAGTACTATAATCCTTTTATGTTTACTACTCTTTAAGTCTCAAATTAAGTGAACCATACTGCATTGTTTTTCTGTTAAGATTAATTTTACTAAGTTAATACATTTGTTCAGTTAACTTGCTGCTTTAGAACAACTATACATTCAGATATTATATGTGCCTAGGATTCAGAAAACCACAAAAAAATGTTTCTACCACCATAACAATAAGGAAAAAGTTAAATAATCCATAATATCACACATTTTTTTAGTCCATTTGAGATCCAATGTTGCAAGCAAATGCACTGAATCCCAAATAGCTTCATGTTCTCTGAGAAGCAACAGTGTATATATATATATATATATATATATATATGTATGTATATGTATGTGTGTATATATATATGTATATACATATATATATATACATATATATACATATATACACACACACAGTCTCAATTACTACTGTCTCCTGAATACAAAGAAACAAATGGGGGTGGGGGGGGAGATTTTACAAATATCTCCATATTTGTCAGCTCAATTTTTTTAAAGATTTATTTTATTGTTTTTGATAGACAGAGAGAGAGACAGAGACAAAGAGGCAGAGAGAAGGGGGAGGGCCCAGAGCAGTCTCCATAGTTCCATAGTTTCATAGTTTCATGGTTTCATTCCATACAGGTGGGTGGGGGCCACGCAAGGCAGGAACTTGGCCATAGGCCTCCCACATGGGAGGCACAACTTCTCAAACCAGGGGTCAAATTGGGAGGCAAGAACTGAACTGAAGGCTTCCTACATGGGAAGTACTCCCCAGTTCAGCATATGGGTTCTCACAGGTCGGGGCCAGGATTCAATCCTCAGTCCCCAGGGCTGCAAAGTGAGTGATTAACCTGCTGAGCCATCCCAGCTTACCCCAGTTCAAATTTTTTGATCCTTTATTCTACTTTGGAATTTTAAGATGGATAAGACATGTTGATCAAGTCTTCTGACAGACAAATAATGTGATGAAGGTGGAAAGACTTCTCGTTTTATGCATATAATTTTCTCACAAATCTCTCAATGTTACTGTCTTTTTTCCTGGCTCACATTACTTCAGGAAATATATACTAGTATGACATTTTAGAACACAAAACATATGACTTGGAACATATGTTCCAAAAGGTATTTGTATTAATCTTAGACATAGATTACTCTGGCAACTCCAGTTGTTCTTCAAATTATCAAGAAAATAACCAACAAGCTATACTGAAAAGAAAGCCATCAAAATTAGAGGTATCAAGACCGTTTTATTTCTAAGTATTTGTCTATTCTTACTATTAATAATTGAGCCTTTCTTTTAAATCACAATTTTATTAGCTACATGTCAAGGTGTTAGTTTTAAAAAATATATTTTTATTTATTTATTTATTTTGACAGAGACAGAGAGAGAGAGAGCTACAGAGACAGAGAGAGAACTGAACTGGGGGAGCTCCCAGTTCAGCATATGGTTCCGCACTGGCCGGGGCCGGGATTCGATCCTCGGTCCCCAGCGCTGCAAAGTGAGCACTTAACCCACTGAGCCATCCCGGCTTCCCCATAGTTTTAGAACATTGCAAAATGTACTTATAAGAATATTCTAACAGCCACATGGGTTACTGTCTTCATATATAACTGAAAAAAAATTGTACAAAACAATCTACCAGTCAGTTTTTGATTCTTCACTTCTGAAACTTTTCTCTTGAATATCCTATTTATGGCTTGGAAACATTTTTCCTTTCTAATGTGGCTTGATTTGTTTTGAGGTTTTATAGTTTTAACATGCTTTGTCTTTTTCTTTACTGTCAATAGCACTCACATTTTTAGACGTGGTTTGCCTATTATTTTACAAGAATTCACTCAGTTTTCAGGCTGAATAGCCTTTTTGATCAATTACAGTATCAGTTTCAAAATTTATAAAACTTGAATTTTTTTTTTAGTTTTGTAAATCTAGCAACTGGCTACTCTTTTAAGTTTCAGTAACCTATAAATCAGTAGAAAAATATATACTTTCATTTCTCTTATTGAGTCCCATTTGGCTCTCAGAACCAGGCCTGTTTCCCATAGAAGTCAAATTCAGGCTTTCAATTTTCTTTACCTCATTCCTTGATCCAATTCAAAGCAAATTTATATTCTTTTTAAGTCCTACAAGTTTATTACACCTAATATTTGACCTGAGGATAATATAAAGAAGCTTCTTTTTTCCCCGAAGAAAAAGGGGACAATGGGCCCATATCTTGAATTGAGTTTTAAGTTTTTGATCCATCAGATTTTTATACCATCTTCAATTCTTGTGTCTAACCTAAACCCTTTCGACCATTAAGTAGACTTCTTTATGATGTATATCTGGAGATTACAAATGGCAGAAAGTTAAATAAACCTGATATTTTTTGGAGGAACACCTGTCTTTTTTTTAACACAGATATTATACATTCTTTAATGTTCTGATTATCTCTCTCACAGAAAGAAATGTAGATAGACCAGTTTATAAATAATTCATTGATTCTGTTAAGTCCAATTAGGGATCATAGAGCTAAGGGCAGGAAAAGTAATAGAGCTTTATTAAAAACTCTCTAATTTGCAAGATAGACCCAAATATTCAAAGGCTTTCTCTTACTACCTTCCAAATAATTAATTTTTTTTTCTTATGGCATACTCAGACTTTTATATTTTATTGAACTGTCAGCAATTCTAAATAATGCAAAATTTAAATAGAACTTTTAAACAAAAAGAGACTTTGGGATCCAATTAAATTCTTCTAAATGAATAAAAGGAGGCCTAGAAGGTCAAAGACTTCACAAGATCACTCATGGTCAGCAGCACATATACCATTCAAACAATAGTCACTAATATCTTAGTATTGTTCATTCTCACCAAGCTTTTTATTGTCTTTTAACTTAGAATATGTTTCACATTTATAAAAGCATTAAAATATAATGAGGAGAGGAAGCCGGGATAGCTTAGAAGGTTGAGCACTCACTTTGCAGCCCCGGGGACTGAGGATTGGATCCTGGACCCAGCCCGTCCAGACCCATATACTGAACTGGGTGTGCTTCCCATGTGTGAGGGGGCCCAGTTCAGTTCTCACCCTTGTGGTTCGGCCCCTGACTCAAGGGGTCATCCCTCCCATGTGGGAGGCCCCCAGCCCGGTTTCTGCCCTCTGTGGCCCCTGCCCACCTGTGTGAAACAAAACCATGTCAAGAAATGATGATGTACAACCATGGAGACTGCTCTGGGCCCTCCTCCTTCTGTCTGTCTCTCTCTGACTCTGTCAAAAACAATTAAAAATAAAAATAAAAGATATAATGAGGAAAATAAGTCCCAATAAAATTCTTAGCTATCAGGTCACAGTTTCTTTTAATTTCGCTAGGATATTCAAAAAACCATAAAATTCGGAAATATAATACTCTTCAAATCACAGCTTTTTAACTATGAGTAAAATAAGTTTTAAAGGGTCATAAATTTTGTTTCTTAATATTTCACAAACTCCTTTCAAAGTTAACTAAACTTGAAATTAGGTGAGTCAGTCTTCTACTTCTTTGCCTCTGTTCTTTTAAAATACCAATTTAAAAAAAAAAAAAATCTTTCCCATTACCTGAAAAGGCCAACTCAAATGTTGTCTAGTGTTAACTATAACGCCATAATCGTGCACTCTCTATAGTGTTCATATGTTATACAGTATGTAACTTTTTAAGTCAACAATTCTCCATTGGTAGGCCTATTTTCATTAAAAGGAAAATACATATTATTCTAGGATTTGTACTAAGAAAAACACATTTAAAAAAAATTATTTTTTCCCACAAAAGTTCCACAGTTTTGCCTGACTACTATTTTGGCTTATACTTGGAACCACATGATTAAAGTCTAATGTTTATAGTTCTTTCATTTTAATTTTATTTCTTTGGTCTGCCCATAATCCCTTCTAAGCATTTCAGCTATGGCAGTTTCACCAACAGATAACGCCTATTTCAACATTCAGTCTTTATGTGGGTAGCTATGTTATTTCACTGGCTTGGCACATTTGTGTCATATCAAATTTGAGTTTTTTTTGACCAGATATTTCTTTTAGACTTGTATATATTAACTTGAAGTACTGCGTCTTGCAGAAGTGTTGATTCTGCCCAAACAGTCCACTATAATTATCCTCTATGCATTACCAATCTTCTTTGTCAGAAAGAAAATTTTAAACATGAACAAAATAAACTTTCATTTGCCTTTGTATTTAACCTTATTTCTATATGTCTTTATAATATTAAGTAGTATATGTTATAAAGATATATTTTTAAAATATACTAAACCAAGATTTATCAAACAAAGTAAAATCATGTTGGATATGTTTAAACTGAAAAAAACAAAAGATTAAAGCTATCTAAAAGAATATCTGTCAAACCAAGAGGATTTAAAAAAGTATATGAGATTTAACTTAGAAAATAAAGATCAAAAATAAAATCATCAGCATAAAATCTACATAAGCATTTAAGTTTTATGTTTCAATAAAGACCTTGAGACATTTGAAATACTAATAGCAGCCACTGTTCAAGATTGACTTTTAAGTCCAAAAATATGTTTCACAAACTATTAGAGCCTATTACTTCATTTTGCAGAACACAGTATTAATTGCCACACTTGTCACTGCAGAGAAATTGTTGAATGATTTTGAGGAAAGAGGCAAGATGGTGTGAAGATGGAGGACTGAGAATTTCCTAGGTCACTACTTTCTCATCTTTCTCATGGAATTCAAAGCAGCAGCAGCTGCCCTGACAGATATTCATTTATTATTTTTAAATACATGTGCCCTATTGCATCTGATATCTTTTGTGGTGACAGAATTCTGGGGAACTAGTCCAGTGAAATTAGATTACAATGCTGAGTGACTCAAGGGACACACCCTTTGACAGCCAGCTCAAAATCCAGGAGCTTTAGAGAAAGGCCCTTTGGTAGTATTAAACAGATTCCAAATATTTCTGAAAGGCTTCTGATCAAATTATGGGAAATTAAACATTGTCAAGATGATAATCATAATAATTCAAATATGTAAAACATACTCAAATGCAATTATTAGTAAAATGACAATGAAATAAAATACTTCTAAATATCAACTCTCTTCAATTGAAGAAATATACTCATATAAAATTAAATGACTTATAAATATGCAGCAGTTTCTTTTATTCTGCCTCAAGTCTTCAGAACTTGTACAAGAAGAACATTTCAGAAACAGAATAATTTTTAATGATTGAACAGCTAATCAAGCTTTGCAAAGGCCATTACCATTCAAATAACAAAATCCAGAAGCCCTTCAGGACCTATTAGGTGATATTAACCCTCAATTCTCCCTAATGAGGAATCTAAAAGTCTTGAACCTATTTAACTTCCTGCATCTGAAAGCTGCAAAGATTTGCCAGGATTCATTCTTTAATTGAAATAATATTTTTTATTTTGCCGTTAAAGTGTTAAGAAAAGGGCATTAAAAATATAGTGTCAGTGTAAGTTAACAGGAAACTTTATAAAAGAAACTAAAACAGTTCCCTAACTCACAGAAGACAATAATAGCCTATAAAGATTAAGGGGAATGTTTTGATCATTCATCCTTCTATTGTGTTACCTTTTCTATTGAGTACCTTTTAATTACATAACTTCAAAAATCCAAGTTTGTTTCCAGACTGTATTCATTTGATTACATGTTCTTCATTCTGTTTTCACAAAGTGATTTTAATTCTGTATAATTTTTAAGTGATTATAACATATGAGGAAAGATGTGGTCATTTGTAATACACCCTATTCCTGAGTAATACTGACCACTTGGAAGTGAATCAAAGGTTGAGCTACCACTGCTCTATTCTCGTCATGATTGATCAAGTTGGTAGTATGCTCTTTTTTACACTTAACAAGCAATATAAAATCAGAGAATTATGTTAAGGAATAAACATATGTTCTGAATTCCTTAATCAGAAAATGCTAAGATTTCATTATAACAAATACTACAAATGTTCACTTTGAAGATCTAAAGCAATTATCTACATGTGGCATTTGTTATGAAAGATTTACAATTTTTCTCACTGTATGAATGACTTGTCTGGACAAAACAAAACATTAGACCGTCCTTGAAGAAAAATAATTGAAAAGGTTCTATGCTCAGGCCTATGCTATGAAGGCCTAAATAAATCTTAAATCTTTTTTAAGAACATGCCATAATGCTACACATTGACTTGGCATATCTTAAATTTAAAATTTTGAGGTATTAAACCTTTATATACTTTTTCTCTTCTTTCTCCCTCATGAACATCATTGCTATCATTAAGAACTAAGCTGGATTTTAAAGAAAAGCTTATAATGTTCTCACATCCACGTATTCGACAGGAAAAACATTTATTTAAACCAAAATTTCAAACTTTAAAAAATCACAAAATACTTTTCCATCACCATATATTTGATGCCCCTTCCTACTCCCCCATCCCCTCCCCCTTTACCCTCAGGTAACCACTAAACTATTGACGTTGTCCATGAGTCTTTCTTTGCTACTTTCAGTTTTATATTCTACATATAAGTGTAGTCATACGGTTCTTGATTTTTTTCCAGACTGACTTATTGCACTTAATATGATGATCTCAATGAACCTATGTAATTTTTACCAGCCAACATCACCCCAATAAATTTAACAATAAAAATTTTTATAAGTCACAAAATTTTACCACATGCCTTATTTTTATAATAATTCAAACCTGAAAAGTGAAGATGTACCGGTATATGCTCATCATGTCAAAATTAACTAAAACTGTTTTAGTTTTTTAAATATAATTATTTAGCATTTGATGTTTTTAGAGACTATGTACAATGGATAGTTTTATTTCATGTGGTTTGTGATCTTTAGTCTTATGTACTAAATTTTATATTTTTCCATGTATATGATGATACTTTTGTGTAAAATTGTTAGACCAAAAACTTGGGGCTGTCTTATACACAAAAGTAACCCATGTATTGATTGCTTAATGTTCAGTTAGAAAAGTAGGGGTCATCTTATACATAGGGGCATCTTATACATGGAAAAATATGGTAATTTGTTTCTTAGCGGTTGCATTTTGCATACTACAATTGCATAAAGTATTTCATTTGATTTAAATTACAGAAAAAATTTTCAAAGTTTATGTTATCTATGCCTCTTTTTAGCCTACATGTGCAGAATACTAACTTAAATCAACACTGTCTTCTTCTTAGAACAAAATATTATTTGGTATCTAAAAGAAAGTTCCGCACTCACAATTAACTTTTATTTCCTAAGTAAAAATTTAGAAATCAATATTTAAAACTTAACTTTTAGAACCTTAAAAACAGTAATGTCAGCAATGAAGATATAGAATAGTTCTTGTTTATTTTCATATTTAGGTGCTAAATAGTAAAATTTTGAGGTTAAATACCTAGGAGAAACAGCTAGGAACAGTACTGTATTGTGTTTTACCTTGCATAGTGCAAGATACCCATAAGCATGAGAAGACTATGTAGATAGCATCATAAAATAGAGACAAATTTAAACAATGAGCAGTAATTGATAAATCAGGAAATAATAACATTAATACTTAATACAAAAACACTTGCTTCTCCTAATGCATTCTCACTTCAGGTCAGGAGAATATACGGAATTTGTGTCTTCAGAATGGGGAGTGGACTCCAATTGTCTCAGCAAGTTTGAAGCTTAAATTGTCAGGCCCCCCAAAAAAGGCTCAGGAATTAAGAACAGGGTTTTTATTTTTAAAAAGAAAAACATGAGACAAAGGACAGACGAGACTCAGTGAGCTATCACTTCAGATGCAGAATTTTCTGAGATGCCCTAAAGTAATGAAGTATAATAAGAGGGATCCTTTATAGTATGCCCATGGCTTAGGGCCTGAACCTGAGGATATGTTAGAATGCTGACTGAAAAATGTATCACTAGTTTTTTCATATTGACATGTACCTGCAGGAGTTTTATACAAATTTTCTCTTTAAAAAGTAATGAGACGGAAGTAGCCCTACTTTATACTAAAACATACAGTTTTGTTGTCATTAAGAGTTTGGTGTTGATTTAAGAACAGACAGAATCAATAAAACAGAAGAGACGCAGCAAATACTTAATGTCAATTTTTAACAATATAGTACATAATATAAAGATATCAAATCAACAAGAAAAAAGAACTTTCAACAAATGGTTCTGAGACAATTAGCTATCTTGGGGAAAAAATTATTTTAGATCAAGTACTGAAATTATATCTGATAATAGATTTTTGGTGGTAGAAATTATATAAAAGTAAAACACTAGAAGAAAATGATAACTTTTTACTAACCCCCGGATAAGAAGCTTAAATCAGTGGGCAAAATCATAAACAATATTTAACACTATGGAAAGGTCAAATTTCCATAAGAAAAAGCCAAAAAAAAAAAAGTAAGGTAAATTAATTCTTTTAAAGCATTGAAATATTGTCCTCAACCCACAGAGCAGATTAAACTTTCTTCTAAAACCTGATAGCATCAGCTTTTTCATGTCACCAAACGTGTTTTCTGGTTCCTAATAGATAAGAGTTCTATTTCCTTATTTATGACTGCCAACTTCCTGTTGATAGAGAATGTACAAGTCAAAATAGTAATTTAGACATATGACTCAGTTAGGTACTAGTATTGCAACATCTCCTTTGGGAAAAAAAAGGTACTTGTGTTACACTTCTAATCATTTGATACTGTCAATTAAATACAAATTATATAAATATAATAGCTATAACTACTGTAATAGTTCACCATCCCAAGTCAAGAGCCTTGGAATTTCCAGTAGAAACCATTTTAGTTTTGATTTCTAGAGAAGAATACATTTTTTACTCTGTATTTTGTGTGGGTATATATATATATATATATACACACACACACACACACATATACATACATACAAGTGTGTGTGTGTGTGTGTGTGTGTATACATACACACACACACATATGCAATATGTGAAAAGTTCTTTAGAGAAAAACATCTTTTTTAACTACAAAAGGGATTTTATCCATTAGGAAAAATTGTTCTTTTTGCCTAGGTATTTGCCACTTGAAGATCAACTTAATGGTATCCACCTGGCATTGTTTATGAAGATGCACTAATTCAACACGTGCTAAACTAAAGATAGTCAAAGCATTCGGCATACTAAATTATGCTTTACTTTTACTGTTACCTGTATCTCAAGTAAAGAGTATGGGTTAGACTTCAGATTTATGAGACAGCTTGATTATCAATATTCTAGCAATTCACGGATCTATACGTATGATAGCAATCACTAATAAAAAATATACAGGGGATGTGGGATGGCTCAGCAGGTTAAACACTCACTTTGCAGCCGCAGGGTCTGAGGATCAAGTCCTGACCCTGACCCATGAGGACCCATATGCTGAACTGGGGTGTGCTTCCCATGTGGGGCGCCCCGGCTTGGCCCCCAGCTCAAGGGGGCCACACTCCCATGAGGGAGGCCCACAGCCCAGTATCTGCCCTGTGAGGCCCCTGCCCACCTGCATGGAACAAAACCATGTTGAAAACTGGTGATGTACAACTATGGAGACTGCTCTGGGCCCTCCCCATTCTCTCCCTGTCTCTGTCTCTCTGTCAAAAAAATAAAATAAAATAAATCTTAAAAAAGAAAGTATACAACTAGGTAGCAGGCACAGTGCTTAAGGGTTTGCATTTTAATTAAAATTCTACTGTAACACTATAAGTTACACCTCCTCATTGTCAGCATTGTAGAGATGCGGTTTAGCATGGTTAAGTAATTGGCCCAAAGTCACATAGGTAACAAATGGTGATTATAAATCTAACTTCAAAACCTGAGTACTAAATTACTGTTTTATTCTAGACATTCTTACCCACTATGCATTGACCTAAAATAATGGATATCAAATTTTTAATGAAAATTACATTTAAAATAGTTCCCATGATGCCCTAAAGTAATACAGGATAATTCAATCAATTTTCAGTATGTTTTCTAAGTTAAACTCAATCAGTTGTTAGAAGTAAAAATATCTAAATAAGAACATAAATTTGTAAATTCAGTCCATATGTTGGGATCAAATTTTGGATGACATTTTGAAAACTATTTATTTGCAGAAAAATTGATAATTTGATTTTGTGATTAAATGTTTATTCAATTACTAGAAAATTTTTAATGAATATATGGTGTTTGTGTATTAATAATTACACCTTTTATTTTTCATATACAGAATTTAGACCTTAAGCAATTTCATATGCAATTACCAGCACAGCACACCATGGTATCTCATATGATAATTTTATGTATATAATAAACAGCAGGATATTAACCTTTAGAAATAAAGATTAGTTTCTACTAAGGCAAACAAAATTATCATTTAATAAAAAGCAAAGTGATCTTCAAACACTAAGAATTTATTTAACAAAACATTTTATTTCAGCAGAAATATTGTCCCTGTACATCTACTACCTGATGCCAGCACACTTTGCTTTCTCAGCAGTTACCACCCCTTTCTGTTACAATTCTTAGGTTTTTTTTGTTTTTGTTTTTGTTTTTTTGTTTGTTTGTTTTTTAACAGAGAGAGAGAGAGAGAGAGAGAGAGAGAGAGATACAGAGTCAGAGACAGAGAGAAGGGGGAGGGCCCAGAACAGTCTCAATAGTTGCACATCATTGGTTTTTCCACATAGTTTCTTTCCACAGGTGGGCGCGGGGCTGCACAGGGCAGGAACTGGGCCGGGGTCTCGCCCTGGTGAGAACTGAACTGGGGGCACTCCCCAGTTCAGCATATGTGTTTGCACGGGCCGGGGCCAGGATTTGAACCTCGGTCCTGGGGCTGCAAAGTGAGCACCTAACCCACTGAGCCATCCCGGCTTCCCCTCAATTCTTAGTTTTGGATGAGTGATCAATTGTTTCATGTTGATCTTCCCCAGCAAGCTATAGCTGCACCCCAGCTGAAAAAAATTGTCTAAACTCTGAGCAAAGTCGGTCTTTCAAAACCGAACACTGTAACTCTATAGGACTTTACTCAGGAATTTTTAAAAGAAACTTTATGAGAGAGGCAAGTTTGTAGCACTTATGGCTGTTTGCAAACCTGACACAAAGAAGTGATTAAAATTCACATATAAATGACTATAGTTAACTCTTGTATAGGAGTTCTGTTATACCTAAGCTTATTTAATTTACCAAAATTTCCTCTAAATACATATTACTAGCTATACTATAAAATAAATTGTCAGAAGCTTAGAACAAGTTATTCAGGGGGCACCTGTTAGTGCCAACTTAGATGCATAACTTGTAGTCTTTTAAGAAAAATTCAATAATACAAAGAGTATCCCTATAGGCAAATATTGATAAAACACTAAATTCCCCCAATAGTTTGGACTTATTTCCTCTCATCTGTTTAAAAGGGATTAAAGTTGAATGTGTATAAACTTGAACAAGTGGAAAATGTAAGAAACAATTTGACATGTTTGCATAATTACCATCCCCTCAGAGTAGTGTGATGAAAATAAAGTCAAATTTCTTTTCTTTGGTCTTATCAAATTCTAGAAGGACTTAACCAGTTGCTCCCTAAACTGCCAGAAAATTTTAGTTGAAATGAATCCTGAATCCTGAACATGATTCAGAAGGGCTCCATACTTAGATAATATCAACATCAAGACTCCAAAGCTCCCCATTTATAACAGTTATGTTACAAAGAAAGTAAGCAAAAATACCTCCTCACGAATGTCTCTTTCATTCTCCCTCAGCCAAAAGACCCTCATTTATTCCATTAAACTATCATAAAAGAATACCCTGTGTTGCAAAATGAAACTTCATTACATGAATGGGTTTACAAGAATGGGCACTTTTAAGTATCGCTTTGTTTTGTTTCTCCCTTTCTTTCTTTTAGAAACACTGAACTTCTCAAGATGTCGTCAAGCAGTTAGAGACTACATTTCTCAGCATCCCTTGCAGTTACATTGCCCATGTGAGTGGTTTTCTCCTAATGGTAAATAAGCCGGAATAATGTGTGAAACTTTAGCATTCCCTCTGTAAATGAGAAAATCATTTGCCTTCTGCTTCTCTTTCCCATATCTCACAGTCTAGAAAGCAAACCCTATGGTGAGTCAGTTCACCTGGCAAAGAGAATCTTAAGAAAGAGCACAGACACAATACAGAAAGCACTAGGTGAATTCTGTTCAGAGAAACAATATAGAAAAAACCAGGTGAATTCTGTTTATCTCCAGATTAAAAAATAAAATGTATAACTATTCACTGTATATCTCTGTGCACAATTTTTGTATTCACGTATGAGAATATTCCTGCAAAAGAAATCTTCAAGCATTTCCTTTTATAGTTCTACATTATGTTTTATTTCTATTTAAAAAAATAAGATACCGGTATTATTTGCACACAGTAAAATCACTCTTTTAAGTATACATTTCTGTGAGTTTTAACAAATATATAAAATCACATAGTCCTACCACCAAAATCAAGATACAGTGTAACCTTGGTACTTGTCGTTAATTGGTTCTGGAAAGCATAAGTACAAAAATGATGAGTATCAAACAAATTTTCCACAGAAGGAATAATGCAGTGGTATCTTGGTACTTGTTCATTGTTTCCAGGAGGTGCAATGAATACCAAACTAATGACAAGTACTGGGACAAAATTTTCACGTCAACATACATTGAGTACCAAATTTGACAAGTTTCAAAGCAGTCGAGTACCAGGGTATGACTGTATATGAGTATAACAGTTCCAACGCACAAATAATTCCCCCACACCCTTTTTTAATCAGCCACACACCACCTCCTATTCCCTAGCAACTACTGCTCTATTTTCTGTTGTTCTTTCACATTTGCTTCTGTGTGTGTGTGTGTGTGTGTGTGTGTGTGTGTGTGTGTATAAATTTTGAGCCTTCTTCCTTTCTTTTGTCTATATCTCTGAAAGTTAAGTACTCATAATATGCACTGCTTCTACGCAACCTATGGCAGCCTTTTACATTGTTTCATTTTAAGGACATCTCTATGACACAGTCACCACTGCACCTATTTTATATATAAGGAAACTGAGAATCATAACAAAAGGAATTTTCTAGGGTCACACAGCTCAAAAACGAAGGAGCCTAGCTCCATAATGACTACTGTAGCACAATACCGGCTCTGGTTCAGCTTATGTCCAAACCTACTTTATGTGAGAGCAAAATAAATTTCTATTTATTTGAGTCTGTTATTTTTAGTTTCTTGTTATATGAAATCAAATCTACCCTCAATTCTTTTAGACCCTGCTTTTTGAAGCATCCTCTTCTCAGAACACATGCTACTTACCTCTACAGCAAGATTACCAAAGCCAGGGGGAAATCATAGTTTAATTCAGGGTGTTACATTTTTGAAGCCCCAATTGTGGTCAGGGGTCAAAGTGCATTCTCAAATTCATATTTTAAAAATTAAAGTTTATACTTTTATTAATTGCAAACCCAGAGGAGGACTGGAAAAATATTTGTTGAAGCTCCTAAATTTCCAACCTTTTTTTCTTTCCTAATTAGCCAGGTGATCGCCCAATTCCCCAGTTTATCTTATGTAATGTATACTTTTTTTTAAAAGAAAATTGTTTATTCTTGATTTTAACATGCATATTAAAAGTACATTTTATGTCAATTCACATACACAGAAGGAGATTTACTTTAGCAAAGGCAACCTAATGCTCAAATAGGACAGACCTATTTCACTCTTACAGATATACGATCCATAAGCCAATACTCCTTCCCATTTGTTCCCCTCACCCTATCATGCACAGTGGAACACAGCTCCCTGAAACTGCTCTCTTAATCTTAAGGCTATTGGCAAAAAATATAGAATCTATTATAGGAAAGAAGACTAGATTCGCCTGTAGATTACATAAATAAAAACTATTTAGGTGAGAAGAACTAAAGACTACATTTTAAAACATTGTGCCATCACATGTGCATTTGTGTTACACAATCTGAGGAAAGTTCATAATTATTAACATTACATTGCAATCTGCATACATACTTTTATATAAGGCATAAAAAGAATGATTAAAACATCAAACCATTACATGAATAGTACACAAGCAAGCTATCAGTACTTGAATAAATATGTTAACTAAAAAACTGAAAAAAATTTTTGGGTTTTTAGTGTTGAAATCACTAGCTTAAGGAAGGAAAATAATATTATCTGGTGTTATTATATGATAACATTACTAAGCTTGTAGAAATGGAAAGATTGGCATAGTTTGTACATTTCTCTGGGAAGAAAGTTTTCTGTACAATCGTAGGAAGAATCATGCTCTTTGTGACCAGTGGCTCTGCATTTAATTTATTGACTTTCTTACTGTTAAACTTGATAATGGTGTCCTCTCTTTTATTGACTGCTAAAGCCCAGAGACGTATTTATGTACCCCTTTCAGCAAGCTGATCTAAATTGCAGACCCACATTTTATGTTCTAACATCATACTAGAAATCATCTTTTTCCAAAACTTACTTTTGTATTGCTTTTTTAAAATTATTTTAAAAGCATTCATCTTTTTAAATGTAGGTATTCCTGCACTATTTCTTAAATAATTTGTGGAAAAGCACAAATTATAAAATAATTAGTTTGGGGTTTTTTTTATTTATTTTTTTCATTGTTAAATTTATTGGGGTGACATTGGTTAGTAAAAATTGCATATGTTCCAAGTGTACAATTCTAAAGTACTTTGTCTATGTGTTACAATATCTGTTCACCACCTAGCGTCAGCTTTGTTTTCATTACTATATGTTTAGCTCCCCCTCCCTCCTCTCCCAACCCATTCCTCCCTTACCCTCAGGTAACCACTAAACTATTGAATTATGCAAACATTAGTATTTTTAGTTACCAACTTAAGACACCTAAAATAATATAGATAGAATACAATGTATTAATAAATGATAATTATATTACCATCTTAACTCCATGAAATCAATAATCAAAGGATGGTGATAGAGTACTTGACTGTCAGTGATATAAATTCAATTTAATTTATAGTAAAATAAACACATAAGAAAGCAAATAAGTCTAATGGTTCAAAAATCAAAAACCTGGTATTAATGTACTATTACTGACTCCAATTTCAGATTAACATATCGGTTGTTCAAAGCTAATCAATCACCTTTGTTAGTTTTAAAGTGTAGATATACTTAAATATAACAATACCAATGTGTTTTGGTTGGTTCAATTTCTTATTACAGATGAACTCAAATTAAGAGAAAAATACATCTGCTGTAATATTTTGTGGCTATATGAATCATTACAACAATATTTTACATAGAATAATATAACTCAAAAATGCTAATGCTGGCATAGTTTTCACTGACAGTGCAATAGATAAAAGAAAGAAAAACCTTTTTTTTTCAGAATCCTTTGCCTCATTTGGAGTTCCTAAGCAGTTTTGCTTTGAAGCTTTCTTGTCTTATGTGCAAAAGGTCAATATTATTAGACTGAAACAGTTTAACTGGGGAAGTTCCGATTTATACCTCTCTAGATCACTTACCACATCTTAGCTATTTTAAGTGCTTCCTCTCATTTTCTTTTTTTTTTTAATTTTTTTTTAATTAATATTTATTTATTTATTTTTATTGTTTTTTGACAGAGAGAGAGAGAGAGAGATACAGAGACAGAGAGAGAACTGAACTGGGGGAGCTCCCAGTTCAGCATATGGTTCCGCACGGGCCGGGGTCGGGATTCGATCCCCGGTCCCCGGTGCTGCAAAGTGAGCGCTTAACCCACTGAGCCATCCCGGCTTCCCCTCATTTTCAAAGGTATCCTGATTTGAATGACAAATTATAGGTTTACTATTCTAAATATAAGAATTTCACTCAGTTCTTCTTAAGATTGGTATATAATATAAAACCCTTGCTTCCAAAATGGTCATAATTCTGTCTCTAGGAGACAAATTAATGATGGAAAAAGAGAGGAGGCTCACTCTCTGAATACTATAGCTAACCATATAAACTGTCACAAACTATCTAGGATTAGAGCATATTTAAGGAGTTATTTTAAAAGTGCATGAAAATAATTCTAGTAATAAATGTTCCAGGAGTTATACTAAACACTTTATTTAGATTATTCATTTACTCCTCAGCACAGCCATGTAGTTATTATTAATAATACCTCCACTTTACAGATGGGAAAAACAACACAGAGGATAAACAATTTACCCAAGTTTATGTAGTTTGTATGGGACAGAACCAGAATTCAAACCTAAAACTGATGCTCTTCCAAAGGTCTCTATAACCAGCTATACTCATACCTCACAAATAGCTATTATCTTGAGTGATACTATAATACCAGGGAAGTCTCACCTGTGCCCAATAACTCTCCCCAAACACCTATCATTAATCCAGAAATTCTTTTCTGAGCGATCCATTTTCTCTGGCTCTGTTTAGCTAGTATGTGATGGATATTTTGGGGTTGCCATTCATTGTTTATACTTCTAATAACCTATCTGAACAATTTCCATTTTTAAGATTGGTACATTCATATGGTTATGATGAAACTGGCACCTTCTGATCCAAGAATTTGGCATATGACCTAAAATCAGCTAATTTCGTTCATTCTTTCCTTGGCCATAAAGATTGGCCCAAACATGAACATGTGACAAAACCTGAAAGCTCCAATATTTACAGTTAGAATACTGGGACATCGACTCGTTTTCATGCTGGGTATGAACAGAAGCATATATAATCCTGGGAGCTACTGGCATCCATTCAGGGATTTTAAAGATTAACAAAATACCACAGGGTGCACAGCAGGGAGAAGGAGAGAAATAGGGCCCTAGCTGGCATTCTCTAATCCACTGAATCAGTCTTCAACTGTCTTTGGCATTTTAGTTATATGAGTCAATTTCATGTATTGCTTAAGCCAATTTTAATTAGGTCTTTTATTTTTTGCAACTGAACTAATCGGAATTAATACATAGGGATAACATTAGCGAATTGGGCCTAAAGAGTGGACAGGTATCTTTGAGTGATATTTGAAGAAATGAGATATGACACATCCCAATTTTACTGAGGGCTGCCAAAATTACAATATTTTATACGTCACTCTGATTTTTCTTAGTATAGTCAATGTACTCGTTTTTTGTAATATTTCCTGGGAATATAAAAAGTAAATGATGCTTGTGGAAGAAACGTGTCTTCAGCTCTCTATATCCTACCTATAATACTTAGAAATAGCTTTAGATTCTGCTCTGAAATCACCTAAATGGACTGTGCCTGGTTTTCTCCATGTTGATCCATTCCATCAGTGTATTTTTCAGGCCCAGAATGATCTCTTTGATAATCTGTAGTTTTTTGCCAGTCCCTGACAGTAAATGTGAACAGTTCAAATTTCCAAATAATGATGATACTAGCAAGTGAAAATTAATAGCATTTAATGTCTTTCAACAATGCTATGATATAGACCAGGGGTGGCCAACTTTTCTGTATATAAGATCTACTTTTTATCTTAAAAGTGTGTCGCGATCGACTTGTTGTCATAGGCGTAGTCTAAGGGGGAAGAAGGGGTGTGAAATGCATACTATGTTTATAAACTGTGTTTCAGTATAAGGTGCTTTCCAGCGAGGTATGGGTAGATAAATAAAATATATGTTCAAAACTAGTTTTTATTTTTTAAATCACTTATTAAGTTTTCGAGATATAGGCTCATGAAGAAAATAAATTTCCAGACCCAACTTTTGATAGCAGCATTCCGTACATGCGGTACCTAAAAAATTCGATTTTCCAACACTTTTTCAAGATAGATTTTTACTAACTTAAAATGCAATTTAATTTTTTTATCAACTGCAATGTATAAGTTGT
>PVKE010030912.1:0-19349 GCA_004027555.1 Craseonycteris thonglongyai
AAGTAGAATTTTAGTAATTATAAAGGTAATTTTTGTTGCTCTGGAGTAACTTCCTGTCTTCAATCAAGTATTAAGGAAGACTGCCTCTTTTTTAATTATAAGGGAAGAAATGGGCTATGTAAAACATTCAAAGGAAAAGTAGGGAAACATTGGGCTTTTTCTTGCAAATCCAGTCTCCTCATATACCTGTTTTGTGTCCCATTTAATGAATTCATGAAATATTCTGCGTTGTGAAGCCTTATAGTGTCTTTATAGTATAGCATTTACCTTCTGATATTTATAAAAGAAATGCTGATTATATTTAGGGAATGCAGCTTGGGTTTTGGAAATTTAAAATATCAATAGACATTTATAAAAATACATAAATATATAATGCTATACAATATATAAAATATAAAGAAATATTTTCTAAATTTTCTTATAATTCAAATTTTGTTTTCAAATGCAGCAAGCCATTTGCTTCTAATTCTAGATTATTTGGGAATCTATAGTTTTTTAAAGGAATAATTCATGGATTTATCTTACCAGTGGGGTGTAGAGAGCTAGGCTAGTCAATTACAAGCTTTGATCAGATTTTTTCATCCACTTCCGATCTTATTTTATTTTTAATTAATTGAATAATTATATTTATTTATTTATTTTTTCAAATGGATACCATTGAAGCTTTATAAGCAGGTTGGTTACATTCAGACTTGCTTTATATCTTTTTTTTTTAATATTTAATGCTCCCTCCCCATGCCCCCAGCCCTCTCCCCTCACCTCTCCACCCCTCCCCCCAAGCAATTTAGCAAATAATTATGGCACAATAGTTTTGCTTAGTGTTATTTTCTAGGTGACATAAAGGCAACTATAACCAGTTTTCATTTTTCTCTAAATGCCAAAGCATCATACAAACTGTTTTATCTTTCTTTTGTTAATTAAAAAAAACCAAACAGACATGGTTGATGAAGGAAATACATTAGATGTAATGTATTTAGACATTAGCATGGCATTTGTTAATGACATTGAAAGCTGTGTCATTGGAGCTAAAAAATGTTGATTACATGCACCCAGGTAATAGTTAAAATTTAAAGTGTTTTGCCAGAGGGCTCTGTCCCTGATCGTGGTATGGAATTCATTCTCTCCATGAGCACCTCACTGGTAGGATGATCAGATTTGAAGAGCCTTCAGGACTGAAATACATTAACAGAATGTTGGTTGATAGTATCAGGGTTCAAACTCATCTTAGCAGGAGGCCATAGTCCGTCCATTGCTGTTGGGATCAACATACAGTTCCTATATTCAAGGAGATAGTAGAGAAGTGATTTCCTTGTATTGCATGGGAAAGCATTAATGGCCTTTGATGACTCTGCATATGGGTTAATACTGGTTTTGTTAACATTCGGGGCTGCTCCCCAAAGGAGTGTGGTATTGGGTTGCGTTAACAGAAGCTGAGCATCTGTTCAAGAGCTGTAATACTGACATGGGACTGAAACTACTCTAACAATTTAGGAGTCTGATTTTTAACTAACTTTAAGTCACACCTGAAAAAGGACCATAGCAGATAACAAGCAGAATGAGTGAACTTGAGGGAGAGATCAGAAATGCTAAAGATCTCTGGATACAACTGTTCTTACATCTCTTTCTTGTTTGGCTAGGCTCGGGTGATGGGTGTGGGCTCAGGCAAAGGAAAAGCCTTTTAGGTAATTGCTTCAGACAAGAGTGGGCTTTCACTGGAAATAGTGGACTTCCTAAACATATGCCACAGAGGTTTAATTCATTATATGTGAGGGTGTTAGAGGAGAAACTCACACATTTGGTGATGGTTGGACTAGGTCACTTCTAACTCTCCTTTTAGGTCCTGAGATTCTTGAGTTTCACATTATTGATTGAGAGGGATATGGTTGGTCAGTTAATTTAGCTATTTTTATATGTTGCATCTCAAAATAGAATTACAAGAATTGAAAAGGCCTTTAGAAAAAAGATATTATCAGGAGGCATGTAGTGGATATGTATAAAATGTAGTAGATTATGTATGAAAATATTATAATAGCTGCTTGAAAGACATGTTTTTGACAGATGGAGGAGGGGAGACAAGTGTTTTAGTGTTGAGGTTATAAAAACATTTATTTATATTATACAGAGAAGCCTTAGTGTGGGAATGTATATACGTAATAGTAATAGTTACCAATTATCGATGCCTATTATATGTCAGACTTTTTTTTTCTTAATAGACGCTTTTAGATACATTTTTGTAGTCATCACCAGAAGTAGGAAGGACACTTATATACATTTTACAGGTGAAAAAACCAACTATAGAATGGCTGTCACATAGAACGCCAATGGCAGAGATACAGTGACATCTTGTCCATTATACCACTAAAAAGTCTTTCTAATAATTTGTTTGGACGATTTTGTGCTTTTAATGCCAATTCTGAACTACTCATACCCTAATCAGAACTATTGGTAAAGTTATTTTTTTAATAGTGCCTGAAATTTTAGCTTTGATTATGAGGGCTAGAAAAATCTCAGTAATTGTTCATGGAATTTGAAGCCAAGATGGCCTCCCTGCCCCATGTTATTTTAATTCTCTGGCCTATGTTCTCATTATTGTTTGTTGGGATTTGGTATTCACATTTTTGAGTCTTCATTCTGCTGTATTGTTAGTGTCCTGTTGAATAAATTATGTTTACTTCCTTTTATTATTTTATTTAAACCCATCTCAGTTTTTCTTTACTGGCCATTTCCCCAACACATAAATACCCTTATTCCCGTCTTCATCTATCGAATCTTATCAATCCTCCTTTAAATTCCGGTTTCTAAATCTACTTTAAATTTTTCTGTCCCTCAGAGTTTCCTACTCCTCTGAATACAAAAGCATTTTTTCTTTATGGGTTTAAAAAAATTACCTTCAGTAAAGGGTCTTATATGATTTAATTCTATCATTTGTGGTTTTTTGTTTGTTTGTTTGTTTTTTACCTCCAGATTTAAACTTTTTAGATTGAATCTAATATGGAGCAATGAGTTGAGAAGAATACAGGTTAATTATGGCTATAATCATTTGATGGACAGAGTGTTATATATTTTGGAGGAAAGGTCCTCACTCTTTGCTGGAAATTGATATCAGAAATCTTTTGACACAAATGAGTTTTTAAAGGAAAACAAGGACCACTTGTTATAATGCATGTGCAATGCTAATTCCCAGTGGGAAAAGGTAGTTCAGTTCCTTTAAGAGAATTATTTAGTAGTAAGTAATCCCAACACATACATATAACCCTACACACTCCCCCTACCCTCAACCCCAACTCCTTTATGGTCTAAAGGTCTGAAGACTCTTAGCTGTGGTTCATTCTTTTTCAGGAAGAAGAAACAAATGCCCTGTTCCTACTTACTACGATTTAAAACATTCTCAGCTAGGAAAAGGCAAGGTGATGTAAGATTGTCTCCAATAAGGGATTGTATTTCTGTAACTGCTTTTTAATTCAAGAAAGCATGGACCTTACTCTCAACAAGTTAACAGTCCTTTGAATTAAAAGTAAGAAGAGGGGGAAGTCTTTAGCAAAATTCTACCTTCTTAGTAAACCAAATGGAAACAACTGGAGACAAAGAGCAAGAAAGAGTAATGGTTTGAATGGATTGACTATGAGAAAAGATTAGAAGACCTAAATATGTAAAGCTCGGCCAAATGAGTACTATGGTAGGAGACGTGATAAATAGCCAGATTTACTTCTTTGTAAGGCTTTTGAGACCGAAGACTATCCATAGGCAGGATGATGTTTATCAGTATTATAAACGTTGCACATTTCGTGCAGCTCTTTTACGTCAGTGGCATATACAAACTTGAAGTGCAGTGGACAATACAAATAGAATTAATCTCTGCCTTTGTGACATAATATATATCTTATTCAGCACATTTTCCTTACATAGAAAATGAAAAAATTTTTTTTGAGCTAGGGAAAGCACTTTGTAATGTTTAGAGAGAACTCATGAAGAAAACGCAAAAGATTGATTGTAAAATGAGTTTTACGTGTGGAGTTCAAACTGAAACACACTTAGAAAACCAATTTATAGCCATGTTAAGTTCACTGTGGCCAAATTTTTATCTCTGAGTAGCTAGATGAACATGCCAATAATTTGGGTGTCTATCCTATAAGTCTACCACATTGTAGTAAAATGACTTATGTGGGCAGATGTGTTTGACAAAGAGGTTGAGAGACTTTGTAGATCATTTGTGTATTCTTCAAATGGTGGAGTTCCTTTACTCTTGCAAACTGGATTTATGGTAAAAATATATAAGAACTCATTTGTTTTTCAGTTTTGATTCAGAATCGTCTCATCAGAAGAAAACTTATACACTTAAATAACTAAATGAAAGTGACAAAAAATGGGGATGCCCAAAACAAGGTTTAGTTTCTGTGGTGAGTGATTCTGAAAGGCCCATGAGAACCTTCATGAAAGAGAAAATTGCTGTAGAGCTAAGTTAATTCACTTGGTTTGTTCATATCTCAGAAAAATTCTACAGGTTTTTATTCTGTTTTGTTTTGTGTAAAGGAAAAAGAAGCATTATCTTTTATATACAGTTTTATTTTTGAAGATTAGAAAAGCCTGATGCTTATTTAAAGGAAAATTGAAGAATTTATCTAAAATGTCTCTCCCATTAGTCAACAAACTGAGGAAATAAGTATCATTGTTAGTGAATTTGAGTTATGCTGAACATTGTTTTAAATGAATTTTCACTGTGGTTCTCTGTATTTCCACTCTACCTGCTATGCTAATGTTGTGATGGTGGAGTAATTATTTACTTATGTGCAGATGTACGGTATGTATATTTATGTATTTATATACATAAACATTAAGTAACAAAAACATCTAAAATTTATTTTATGTTGAACAAATTGCAACAGAAGTAACAGTATATCAATGTGATAATTTGGAGCAACCTTTTATTCATTAATATCATGAAAGTATTATTTCATGATACTCTTTCTTTAAATTTTCAAGTTAGCGTATATAATGTATCAGTAATCCACATTTACATGGTTTCCTCTGTTCCATGCGGCCCTTTGAAGATATATTCTGCACAAATTTAAAAGTAGTATCATAAAATGAAATCACAAGAGTAAAAAATTATTCTGAAATATGAATTTTCTAAAATGAAGAACTTTGGAATGTTGACATTTTGGATAAACTTGGTTCATAAATACACTATTTGTAGAAGGGTTGGACAGACAGAAATTGAATTTTAATTAAAAAGTATGAAGATTTTTATTTCTTAGGAAATCTATCATTCCACATGGATCAAGGGTTACTTACATCTTCTCTCTGATATGTATAATAGTAATAATAGAAGGGGAATGTCATTTCTGGTAAGTGTCAGCATATCAATGACTGAAAAACTTATGAGTAAAATTGTCCTTAATATGTTATTATTGTCAAATGAAAGCTGTCCTGATTTCCCCATTCTCTCCTCTGGGGGATTATACTTATCTTTCATTCTGTGTCAGGAGAAACTGTCATTTAAGGGCAATTTTTGTTCCTATGCCGGCATATTTCTTTTGTTTATATTTTTTCTTTTCTCACATGGGAATCTTTCTCAGCATGTGAGTGTACGGTTTATCCATGCATAAATGGCAGCACTCACTATGTCTGTTGTCTTAGGAGATGTTGCTGTTGAGAGGTGCTGTGTAGGATGAATATGGGGGGGGGGAATGGCAATTTTCTTCTAATGTCTGAATTTAAAGATCATTCTTCTGTTTACATTACATATGATTCTACTTTAAATTTCTCAGCTTATAAGGTTTTTGATAACTGTGTTAACTACTATGATTATTGATGTTCAGAAGTTCTTCTAGGTCACATTAGATAGCTTTACCAAAGGCTATTTTAAGAATTATATCATTTAAAAATATTTCTGAATTTAAGTAAATGGTGCCATACTAGTAGATAATCCAGACTGCACTTAGGTTCCCTGAGGGCAGACAAAAGCCCAGGGTTAAGAAAGCAGCATGGCACCATGGGTTGGCATGCAGGCTCTAGGGCCAGACTACTTCTATCCAGAATCTTCCTCTGGATGCTAGCTAATAGTGGGAGCTTGGGCAAGTTAGCTGGTTAGTTGTGGTTTTCGTACCTCAATTATCCTCTTCTAAAAATAAGAATTGTGTAACTCTCAGAATTAAATTAGTTCATATTGGCCAAGTTCTTAGTATTCTGCGTATCTTAGGTATTCAATAAGCATTAGTTGTTACCATTTTCTTAATGAATTCTCAAGCACCTAGCACAGACCTATCTCATATTAGGTAATCACACAATATATACACAAAATTGAATAAATACCTGGATACCTCTTAGATATTTTCCAATGTAAAAATGTTATAGACAGACACTTTTTCTGCTGCTCAAAACAATATTGGAACTTATCAATTTTGATGTCTTTTAGTGCTCCTGCCATTTTTTGTTTAACTTCTTCCACATAGGCAAAACGTTTCACTTTCAGAAAAAGTGTCTTGTCTCAATAGGTATATTACATCAAAAAGAGAGTACTTTGAAGGTGACTGAAGTTTAAACACTTAAGAAAAAATACACAATTTTTTATAAATAAATCCCAGTTTTTGGGGAGTCCCCTCTCATATAGAGTTTAGAATTAAACAAGGCATCCTTAGTTTGTAAAAATGACATAGAATACTATTTAAAGTGAAATAAAATAATCAAAACAGATGATAAAAAAAGTTATAGAACTTTTTTTCATTTAAGATATTTTTAACTGAATCATAATATGACAAAGTATTATCTTAAGCACTTCAGGGTTGGAGATACATTACTAATGCTATTTAAGAAGTGTGTGATCTTGAGGGAAAGCCAGGATGGCTCAGTGGGTTAAGCGCTCACTTTGCAGCGCCAGGGACCCCACATTGAATCCCGGCCCAGGCCCGTGCGGACCCATGTGCTGAACTGGGGAGTGCCCCCAGTTCAGTTCTCTCTCTGTCTCTGTATCTCTCTCTCTCTCTCTGTCAAAAACAATAAAAGAAAATTAATTAAAAAAAAAAAAAGAGGTGTGTGCTTTTGGGTAAGTTCTTTAACTTCTCTTTAGCTCAGGTTTTTCAGATGTAAAAGGATTGTTTCAGAGAGTAAATGAGACCATATGCAAGGGCTGTCTGGAAAGTATTCAGCCATATAACCATTCTTGTTATATTGACAATGGCTTGATTTTTCCCCCTAGATGGTCCTTGTAGAATGCTTAGCTACTGCCTGGTCATAGTAAACTCTTAATAGATGTTGGTATATTTTCTAGTATGAGCAGTAAAACATATATAAAACAAATATGCAGGGTAGAAGATGACACATAAATTGAGGTTAATGTGTTCTACATATTTTCAATAAGGCAGCAGTGAGGGAGTGGACAGGAGTGGTCAAAAAGGGTTAAGAAGACTTGATATTTGACTTGTACATTGAATAATGCTTAGAATTTAGACATTCGCTGTGCTGAGAAGTGAAATTTCTTGTAGGGGAACAATATAAATGTAGACTCAGATTTAGGAAGTTAGGTGATTAATGGGAACAGCATGAAGTTGAGCTTGGTTAGATTCAAGGAAGTATCCATTTGTACTATCAATAGGGAAAATAGTGAGAAATTGTGTTGGAAAGGTAGATTGGAATCAGATAATGGAAGTCCTTGGATAAGTCAGATGTTGTTTGTCAGGCATTTGAAAGATGTCTAAAAGATTCTTGGGCAGGGGAATGACATGACTAGAACTTTCCTGAACAAATTCAAGGAAGTTTATTTGTCATTTATAAGTAGGATGGAACAGAGATGGAGGCACTGGAAACAGAGGCATTTAAACGTAAGATGTGATGGAGAAGGAGTTGGGTAATGGTTTAAGCAAGAGATAATGAATTCCTGAGCTACCAGTGTAAAGTGAGAATGCAATGGAAGAAACAGAGGAAAAAATAGATTTCAGTGGAAGAATTGTTAGGACTTGGCAACTGGATGTGGAATAAAGTCAAGATGTTGGACAAATAATGCTCCAAACTTTGTAGTTTCAGGTAACTAGGAAGATGATGTTGCCATTAACAAAATTAGGGAACAAAGCATTGAGCAGGTTGAAGAAGAATAGAAATAGTAACAAGCTCATTATAGAATTTATTGAGCTTGAGGTCTTAGCCTCCATCAGAGTCATCTGGGTGGAGAGGTCTTGATCTAAGTAGGAGGGAAAGAATCAGTTCTCTTATAAACTGAAATCTGTGAATGGAAGGTAAATATTGTAGTGTTCTGATAAAGCTATTGAGTTATAGCATAATAGAGCACCTTTGTTTCCTTCAAGCAAATAATAAAATGAGAGAAGTACAAAGAGAAAGACATAGATGTGTCTTCAGTGATCTTAATGGATAAATGAAAATCTGGTCCTTTATGAACTTTGGATTTTAATATCAAATACTGTATGATAAACAGTGATCAAATCATGCCAAAATTTTATGATAAAACAGGTGAAAGAAGAAGATTCAAAATTATTTCTAACACTTCAGTAGGAATTTAAAAAGCTCTTGTGATGTACTACCCAAAACAATGGAGTGTGACAAGATAGTTCTTAATTCTGAATTCCCTCAGTATTAGACAAATTTACTTTTCTAACCTTTAATTATATTTATTTTGAGGGATTTGTGTTTCTTTTAGGAAAGTTTTTCTATATTTTTCTTTACCCACTAACAAATCAATATGGTAAGTTAATGAAGTAAGTAATTCTTAGGTAAGTTACTTGATTAACTGGTAGCCTCCATTAAAGGTAACTTTATTCAGCTACTTTTTAAATAGGCTTCAGAGAAAGATGAACTGTACTGATCAATTAGAATGTAGTATACTTATATCTAAATGACTAATACATATATCTAAATATAAATATTAAATAATAGATAAATACTTGTAGCTAGGCAGTATTTATCAAGCTCTTAAATTTATAATAGTATTTGATACAAATGTGTGAGCATAGTCATCTCATTCCGAAGAGAACCTGAAACCTAGAGAAATGAAGGGATTTCTTTATTTCTTTAAACATAGTTTCTTATAATTAAACTGAGACTGTCATTCATACAACAGTAAAGAATTTATATTTTCAATGTGTCCCTCATATCAAGAGCTTTGAACATATCTAAAAACTGTTGGCCAGTGGTCATTTTTAACATTTAGATGGTGAAATTGTGATTGTATGGGTCATAGAATTCTTTCATTAAATCTAATGTGTAGCAATACATAAAAAATACTTAAGGGAAGCCAGGATGTCTTAACAGGTTAAGCACTCACTTTGCACCCCCAGGGTTCGAGGATCGAATCCCAGCCAGGGCTTGTGCAGACCCATATGCTAAACTGAGGTATGCCCCCACTTTGGTTTACTGGGGCGAGCTTCCCATGTAGAAGCCCCCAGTTTGGCCCCTGGCTCACGGGGACGTGCCTCTCATGTGGAATGCACATGGCCTGGTCCCCGCCCTTCACGGCCTCCCGCCCACCTGTGTGGAATGAAACCACATTGAAAACTGATTATGTACAACTATGGAGACTGCTCTGGGTCCTCCCCCTTCTCTCTCTCTCTTTCTCTCTGTCAAAACAATAAAATAAATCTTAAAAAAATACTAGAACTTACGAGGGATGGTCAAGAAATTTGTGGACCGGGGTATATTGGAGAAGTGGGAGTACTAATGCACACAGTTTGATTGTGTGCCTTACAATTTTATTAGTATATGTGAAAAATTTCAGCCTACTTGCGTCTGTGTTCTTTCATATTCCCCAAAGAAGCACCTCAACCATGAAGAAAACCCCAAGGATGGACAGAGTTAAATTTTGTGCCATCATTGTTTCTCACACAAAAAGGGAGAACACTTCAAACCATTTTGGAAGACATGTTAGTGGTCTGTGGGGAATGTTGTCCTGAGATATCAATGGTTTATAAGTGACATAGCCTTTTCAAGCAAGGCAGAGCATCATATGAAGATGACCTCCATCCAGGATGCCCTGTTGGGGTCACTTCCTCAGACATTGTCAAAAATGTTGAAAACCTGTAGTAGAAGATGCCAGATTGAATAAAAAACAGCTTGCAGAAATCGTAGAGTATCACCTACAACCATTTTGAATATTCTCCATCAGCATCTAAGGACGTCAGACGTCAGTGCAAGATGGGTACTGAGACTGCTCACATCACTTGAAAAACAACAGTGCCTCGAGTGTTCATGACAGGTTTTGGACCTCTGCAGAGACAACAGAGATTGAGTTTTAACCCTTTTTCCCCATTTAGAAAAAACAAACAGTGCAGTTCGCTGCTGTGTTCATTTAATTGTCCATAAACACACTCTGAGGCTCATGCAAATCTGACTGGGTGTCAATGTGAAAATAAATATAAAATCTGTTCTCAGAGTTATTTCCAAACAGAACTTGTCGCTCATCCTAATGTAACAGAAATGTATATGATCATCAGTATTTAATAATGGCAAACTTTGGGGGTAAGGTTAAGACTGTACCATGAGTTATCTTGGGGTAAACAATGCATCTCAAGTGCTGCTGATGAGTGTTCTCAGGGAAAATGGGGAAAGGGTTAAACAAAATTGTCACTGGAGATGAAACATGGGTTCATCATTACAAGCCTGAGTCAAAGCAGGAGTCCATGCAGTGGCATGAAAAGGGCACGCCACCCCTAAGAAATTCAAGGTTGTCTTCATTGGCTGGAAAAATGATGGCTACTGTTTTTGGGGACGTGAAGGGTATCCAGCTGGTCTGCTACAACAAGAGATGTCACCATAACTAGAGTGTATATTCCAGTCTGCTGGAACAGTTAAAAGAATCTGTGAAGAAGAGGAAATGGACCAATGGGGTGCTGCTTGTGCACGACCTTGCACCCATACAGAAGATCAGTGTTACGTTGGCTACTCTTCATGACTGTGGCTTCCAAATGTTAAGCCACTCTCCCAACAATCCATATTTGGCTCTTTCTGATTATTATTCCCAAATATGAATAAAACAGCTTCAAGGGAGGAAATTTACGGACAACCAAGAGGTTATAATTTGAGGTTAAAAACAAAACATTTTTTTCGAGGGTATATATAAAGTTATTAAAAAATCTGGAAAGGGTATTTGGATTAAGAGTGAATACATTGAAAATAAAAAACAACAGCTTTTTTTACCCTTCTTATCCTCCATTCCACAAATTTCTTGACCACCTCGTACATATGGGTATACAGATAGGAATGATATTTGAAGGCTGTTAACCCTTTAGTTTTGAAATGTTTAACTGTGTTCAGAGACCAAAGAAAGAAAGATGAACAAACATGTCCCTGCCCTCAAGGAACTCCCAGTCTGATGAGGTGGTCAGTAAATTAAGACGCATGCAGTGCTGTGTAACGAAAAAGAGGGCAGCCTAGAGAGCTGTGAGAATCCAGGCTGGAGGAGAGGTCCAAGCCCTCTTGTCAGTCCTTCCTCCACCTTCCTCTTGAACAATTACAATAGTCTGTTCATTACATTTTAGGTCAGCCATTTCTACTCTTGATCTGTTTTCATTGTTAAAAGGTGTCTTTGCTTTATTTTGTTCTGCTTTAATGGTTGACCAAAAAATCTCTACCTTAGAATGGGTTTAGATGGGTGCTAGTTGATTTCTCCATAGAAGTGCTTTGCAAATTCACTGTGATGGGGACAAGTTTTTGTTTTTGATTATTTATTTCTAATCTATTATGGACTGATGCTGTTAAAAAATACAATTAAGGACAAATTTGAAAAATGGAAAAAGGAAAACTGAAGATACACAAAATTCAAGTCCTGATACTTTCATTGTTGGATTCAATAGACATAAAAGGACTCTGTTGAATTATGTTTCGATATCTTACTTTTAGACGCTAATGCCTCTCCTTGCAAAACGGTTACCAACAGTTCATGAAGGGACAGTGGCCCTCAGCGCCAACTCAGGTAGCACTTGCTCAGCTCTTGTTAGGCTGTCTTTCCAGTGAGCTGATAATAAAATTTTCTCTTCTGCTACTAAAGTTCAGAATTAGTCTGTTGCCTTTCCTCTAATACAAAGTCGTTCTTTCTTTAGGCAGTGTAGCATCTGTCTTGCCAGGCACTCATTGTTCCAGTACACTGATAATACACAGGATGGCCAGGGCCAAGAAAACAAGGAGAGTTAGCAGCACTGGTCCTCACAATCTGTTCAGAGTGGCTCTCACGTCTTTCCACCCCATGCTCATCACTACCACCTTCATCTCAATGCACGATCATTTTGGTGTGCTTACTTTTTGCAAGATAGCGTGCTAGGTGCTGGGATGTACAGATGGATAGATAGCCCATGATTCCTAACCCCAAACTACTTTCACTCCTATAGGAGACACTGTGTTTTCATATGTGTTTAACATAACTGAATTTTAATATACTCACACAAACGATCTAAACATTATTAACTTCATAGTTTCTTGAATTTTATTACCTCTCATTTCCAATGAGTTGTAGAATTAAAAAAAAATGTAGATATAGAGTAAAGCACATAGCAATATAAATTAGCTCATACAGAATTATCATGATTAATTTTTATAATAAAGGTATCTAAAATTATTTAAAATTATGTTATTGTAGTACTCTAAACTTTTATTACAGACCAGATTTTCCCCGTGACAGACTTCAAGACTTGAAATGACGTTATATTGGGTGTGTCATCCAGATGGAATTATTCAAACATGATTTTTTTGTCATTAACATTTTTATTTAGTTTAGTATGTGCTAGAATATAAATACATAACAATATGCTTCTTATCATGGGTTATCTTTTGTATAACTACACATTTTATATAGCAGAAGGAATGTAAAGTAAATCTGTAAAATATCAGAGAAAAGCAAGGAAATTGGAAAATAATATGCTTTATGTAAATTATGGAAGAGAGTTACAATGAAAGTCCACTATTTCCCTCTCTAAATCAATTTTACAAAATAAAAGTTAACATGTATTATTCTGTGAACCGCTAAGAGGGCATAACACTGTGACCCTTTTAAAAGATAGTGGTCAAAGACAAAATTGTATCTTGATATCATATGTTGTTCTTAGTTCATAACTGGAGTTGAGCTTTGTTTCATTGTCTTCTGTAGGTGCTGGTAGTTTGGGATGATTTTCATCAGGTAATTCAGATGTAGTTTCTGGGGCTGTGGTCACTCAGTCTGCACCCAATGAAGGCAGTCTATACCATAGACCACTGTATTCTCAGGGATCACTTCAAACATATTTAGGTTGCAACAAGCCCCAGTGTTGCAACCACTTGTCAACATTACATTCCTGTCTATGTATGCTTTTGATTCAATAACATTATCATCCATTTTCATGGATTGGGAATAGCAGCTATCTGCAAACACATTATTTTTGCCAGTGATCATAGGTTTGGCTTCTGGATCTTTAGCCTCAGGGGCAATACTATTAATATCAGGATGAGCATTTATGATAAGCACCTGCTCTTCTATTAGGTTATCTTCACTAATCACTACTGGCTCAGGTTCTGCAATAATTTGTGCTTTAGGGTAAATCACTCTCCTAGGTCCTATAGCTAGTTACATCATCTCTGATTTCACTTTTTACACACACAATTGCTCCAGGAGCAATCTTCACACTCTTTTGACTCTTTTCTGCCATGGTTTCAACATGATTTTAGGGCACCAAATATAGACAAGTAATTTTCTCAGTTTGTAAGCCAAGTTATTTTTGTTGGAGAAGTCATTTTAGAAGGTTTCTGTCTAATACATGTTGTTAAATCAAACATCTGTGTAAGCCAAAATCTGTGTAACTCCAGCTCAGCCTATGGGTCTACACAGCCAGGGCTGGAATAGGATCCTTGGACCCCAAGATTGCAAGGGGAGTGCTCAACCCACTGAGCAATCCTGGCATCCCCTGTTTTTTACTTTCTGACTGAAGACCAACTCTACTTGTTTGTGGGAGGCTCAGTCTCACACTCACAAAGATGAGTATCATTTGGATTGGTCCAAGAGCAATAGGATTATATTTTTTAATTGATCTGGAGATAAAAACCTCAAACCACTTCCATGGTTTTGTGAGATCTGAAGACAACCCATTTAAATATTTAAATAATAAAGCTTCACAGATATAGATGGATAAAAATACCACTGTCAGCTTATATCCTGTTGCTGGGAATCTGCTACCGTATTTGTAAAGGGTTTTGAGTTCATCTAGTGGTGTGACAGAACTGGCTCTTGCAGGCTTTCATCAGACTTCGAGCCAATTGTGCGCATGTTTTCCTTATGCTGTGTTTGTGACTGCATGGTGGGGTAGTAGCTTGAAATTGGATGTTAGAGGTATGTCACCATGAAATTTGTAAATGCTGTAAGTCAGGGCTTCTTTCCCCCCCCGCCCCCCCCTTCTGGAGAGTCAGTTGTTAAATGCACAAGGGCTGTCCAGGAAAAAATCCAGTCATTGTCAACATAACAAGAACAGTTACAGGCCTGGATACTTTTCAGAAGCCCTTGTATACCAGCGCAGCATTGGTCTAAGTTTTAACCTTATTATGAATGCAGACTCTAGTGTATGTTGATTGTATTCGCTTAGTTTTAAAAATGTTTCCCCCAGACACTTTAAAAAGGCCCTCCCCTGTGTGACTATTTCTAGGAACGGGGATATAAAGATTCATAGAATGATGAATGTTTTTGAGTAGTCAATGTTCTGTGAGTAACCAAAGGGGGGATATTCTTTGCAGAGGTGAAAATCATGTAATGACTTCAAAAAATGATTTCTTATACTCATTGGTATTATAATACATACAGTGGGATGAGTGATGTGCCTATTATACTGGTTATACACTAAAATAGCTCACCGTAGGTGACACAGTAGGCATTGTTTTAAAATTGTTTATTTTGTTTATGGCTTATATTTGTATCACATACAATGTTATAAATGTGTATATATGTAGTGATACTTAATTAGCATATTGTTTCTTAATTAAAATAAGGCGGTATATCTGATAATGTTGTTGATGTCTCTGGCTACTGAAGCCTTCTCTGCGTGCTTCCAGAAATTATCCTTACAGGTTAGGGAAATGAGAACTCAACATGGATACAAACCCAACTGTTGATGTGTAAATGTATTTGAAGTACAATCTTTATATTAATGACCATTTGGGGGCCTTAGAAAACACAGGCCACTGACTGAGGGGCTCATTTGGACACAAAACTCAAGTTGAAACCTCTGGGACTTAGCGAACTAGTCCACAGTTTATCTTTGACCTTTCAGTAGCTCCATGTCCCCTTCTGGCAACATGTGCTAGGGTACGAGGAATGATTTGTCCATAATCAGAGGTTCTCTCCTAATTAGGATTATAAGGCCTGCTAGTGTTTACCACATTATAGACTAAGGTACAGTCCTTTGTGAGAGGAAATGATGAAAGGATAGGTAGTTACAGGCCTCACTTCTCAATTCCTTTTGACCTTTTGAGAGTTGAATTCTCCTTGCTCCACTGGGCTGTCAATCCAAAGAACGACTCCGGCTCCTCTGGGTTCCTTTCACACAAACTTTGCTTACATGAGTGGTGTTTGTCTGATCTTTTCTTTTGCATGTTTTTACTTTTAAGATCGTCTCTTTCTTATGTAAAAAAGGCAATTAGACTGGTATCTGTTTATTTTAAACAAAATGGCTGTTAATTAGTGTGATCAAAAACCCTGCCATTGTAGACTATGGGTTTCACTTTGTAGTTGCACTAAATTGAGTATGGTTTGGTGCCAGTTGATATGATAACAACTCAAAGTCTGGCTTTTCAAAAATTAATGAACAAACACATTTATGAGGCTTTGTTTTGTCTCGTTAAGATCTATAAGCTCAGAATGCATCAGAGTTTTTGTTTTTTACTGAATAATGCTGTTGCTTATTGAAAGTGCATAAACTTATTGAAAAACTTTTTTTTTTTGATGTGTGAAAGCTCTGCCATTTTCAATTAATTGGTTCACTTATGATTTTATACGTAGAGGTACCAAGTATGCTTACGTATTCCATTGGAACACACACTAACACGACTCTTTAAGTTATAAACGTATCAGAACTCTAGAAACATCTTAAATTGTCCTCCCCCTGGATCCCAACATCATTTAAAATTTAGAAGCAACAAACAGAATCCAGGTATTTATTTAATATAAAACAACTTCAAGAGCATGGGTCTATATGAGATGATTCAGTCTCATAAATCTTTAACATCCTTAGCACTTTGCCTTGATAATTAATGTGCAGAATAATGACAGTGGGTATATTGTAAGAGCCTCTTCTAAAGGAGTAGATTATGTTTATCATACACTACTTCTAAGATAGAAAGTCATAACAATATACACTAAAATAATTTTTTTTATATTGAGGATTTAGCTGTTGCGAGGTCTGGGCTTCTGTTCCCAGCCCTGGTTCATGCAAACCCATATGCTGAACTGCAGGACAATTAGTATTCGACAGGATGGTGTTAAAGGTTCTCACTTCCCATGTGGGAGGCCCCTCGTTTGGTTCCTGCCCCTCATGGTCCCACATCCACTTGTGTGGAATAAAACCATGTCACAGCTAATGATGCACAACTATGGACACTTCTTTGGGCACTCCTCCCTCCTTTCTCTTACCTTCTCTCAAACAACAAAGTAAATCTTTAAAAAAATTTATAATTTATTTTTCACGTTGAAGAGAAAAGAAGAGGATGACAGGGAAGTCGGGAGACAAAAGACCCAGCTCTCTGGGTATGTGCAAACTTGATGAATTACATTAAAGTAGAAGCACCTACTTTAACCTTACTTTACTGATTTCTGGGAAATTTTTGGATTTAAAATACATACCTCAGATTATCTATAAAACAGCAACGAAACTTCAGTTTGATTGACTACTTTGAAGAAAAAAAGCTTATTTATGGATCAAAATACCTCACTAAAGTTATTGAGAGTAGAGTTAAAAATCTAATAAAAATAACAGCGACCATTTATTTAATGTTTACAGCACTTTAGGCAGTATTATGTGCTCAATAAGTGATTAATCCTTGGGTTCATTTATACATTATCATGTTTAAACTTTATCATTATTCTTCAAACCCAGCTCTGGTGTACCGATTTTCAGTTGTGGAAACCGAGGCTCCAAAAGTTTAAATATCTTGCTAAAGTTTATTCACCCTGTAAGTGACAGGTGAGATTTGACTTCAGATCATTCTGATTCCAAATACTTTCCAGGACATGGTTTCCTAATACTTGCCATAATATTTTATTCTAAAAAAGGACACTCCCCTGTTTTATGAGGAAATCACATCTCACCCTATTTCTTTATGGTTGTTTTTCAAGCTAAAAAGAGAATTTCCCCAGTTTTGTTTCTCTCACTATTTTGGATCTTTATCAAACACCCTCATGAATGAAAAGCTCTTCTTAATGGATTTAAGTGTTTCAGTGATCTTCCTCACTGAGTTTAGAAGGTTCCTGCCTTAATCTGTCCTCACTGTTGAACATTCTTTCTTGGTATTTAGCCTGAATTTACTTCTCTTGATTATACTCATTACTCCTAGTTACCTCCCTTTTGTGGATGTGTCAGTAGTGATCTATCTTTAGCCAACTGGCCTTTGTTTACAGTCCTTCCCACAAGATTGAAGCTGATGTTGTAATGATGCTCGGAGATGATATAATATAGATGTGGGTTAATTGGGCAATCAAATTCAAAGTACACTCTAAACCTAGTATTAGTAGGAAAGTAATAAATGGCACTCAGTGTTGGTTTTCTACATCATCTGTACTTCGGTTTGCATTTAAAGACATCTGTATTTGATGCTTTAAGCTTATTTACATACAGTTACTCTGTAGGGCTTATCATATTAGCATATACAAGCCTACTTAATAATTTAAAAGTTTATTATATATTATTTGATATGACACCAACCTTTTAATTTTTTTTATTATTTTGCATGAAGTCAACATCTCATACAATATAACCTTTGATCATATTTGCCTACTGCTTCTTGCCTTCAAGTTCTTGATTCCCATTTCCTTTTCAGCAGTAATGAGACAAATTATCAAACAAGCTCATTTGAGGAAACTCCATTTGTAATCAGTTAGCTTGACAGAGGAAAAGATTTTGGGTATGCATCACTCATACTCCCCTGTGGCTACCCAATACAGTAATTTAAAGCTTAGTATAGTGTATTGAGCACCCACAAAGTGAGTATTGCAAAGTAAAACCAGATTTCATTCCACCGAGAATAGATATCTGTTCATAAGTTGCATGTGTCTGGGGATTTTTGTTTGATTTTGTTATTTTGTTTAATGATTTTATAGTGCAGTAACTTGGGGCATCACAGAAGTTGTTTCTTTGTGTTTTTCTACAGAATTGAAGCTCTGAAGGTATGAGCCAAATAAAAAGCATCACAAAGTTGTGAACTTAGAACATGTGTGCACAAGGGGGAGAAACCAAACCAAGAATTAAAGAGCCATAAAAAAGGAGAAGCTAACAGGAGAACCCTAAAATGTAAATTAGGAACCAAAGCAGAAATAGTAGGGGAGAAAAGTTTAGATTACAAAATTTTGGGCAGAAACAGGCCAGGTACTGTGAAACTCAGTAGAGAAAGAATTCATCTTTTTGGAAAACCTTGTTAAAATCCCTGAAGATCAAAAAACTGGGAGCGTAGAGAAAAAAAATATGAATATTTAAAACTAAAACAACCGAAGTTACAAATAGACAACAAAAATGTCACAAAGACTTTAAGCAATGAGAATCTAGGCATATAAGAAATAATAAAAAAGTAGTAACAATGGAAATAGGAGAGTACACATAAGAACTATTGTGGACTGTGTTTGACTACAACCTCTGAGGTGAGTGCGTATGAGAAATTTCTGAATTCTCTGAGGTTTAGGATAAGTCTTACACGTTTGTCATATTTGAGGTTAAGTCTGGGAAATGAACAATTCCCGGTAGATAATCACGTGTGTAAAAGCTAACATTAACATAGTACTTTCTATGTTCTAAGCACTGTTCTAAATACTTTATGTATTATATATTAATGAATTTAATCTTGATAGTAACCTGACAAGGAAGAAATACTATGGTTCCATCCCCACTTTACAGATGAGCAGCAGACACCAGAGTACTTAATTAACTTGCTTAAGTTTGCCCAGCAAGAAAATGGCAGCACCAGGCTTTGTAGGCAACTTGGCCCAGAGCCCGTGCTCGAATCTGCAGCATGGTCATATTAAGGTGACCAGACGTCCCGCTTTTGGCGGGACAGTCCCAATTTTTAACAAATTGTCCCACGTCCCACGGCGTTTTAAAAAAGTCCTGATTTTTGGAAAGAATGCACGACAAACTAGGAAACGGCGGAGATAGACCAAATTTTTAATCAAGAGCATCCCCCCCCACCCCCCC
>PVKE010030913.1:0-19349 GCA_004027555.1 Craseonycteris thonglongyai
ACCTTTTAGCCCATTGGATGTGCTCTAATACAGTCAATTTAGCTACTATGCATGTGTCCTGATACAGCAGCTTTGGCTACACAGAACGTTCCTGTGCTGCAACTGTATGTACCACGGTGAGCCAATCACAACAAGCAAAGGTTCAGAGGTTATAATAGACCGCCTCTCTGACTCTGGCCAATCTGAGCAGGCTTTTTACACAGTGTAGCTTCGGGTACAGATCATGTATAATTTGCATGCATAAAAAGCCTGCTTGGATTGGCTGAGTTAGAGAGGCGGTCCAAGCAGCCTTGCAGTGATTGGTGCGGGATCGAGTTGGAAAATTCGTTTAGCGGCATATCGAGACGTTTTTTGGGATATACTCGGCATATAAGACGACCCCCGATTTTCGGTTGACTTTTTTTTGTTTCAAAAGTCGTCTTATATGCCGTAAAATACAGTATTCATTTCAGTCAGAGTGAAAGTGCTCTGCAGTCTATACCCAAGTGAGTCAGCAGCCAGTCGTACTTCTTGTCAGCCCCACTCTACCCTGCAATTCTGGGCTGATGGGCAGCTAGCTATCCACCTTATTCTTGAGTTCCACCATGTAGCCTGAGTCACATATCCAAGTTCGTGTCATATTCCCTTATGCTTAATCCCTGCTATGGTTCTCTGCCCAGTTTTCTATGTCTTGTAGGACAAAAAAATCTTAATAGTTTTTGCCAGTACTGAGGGAATGATTATGATCCCAGTTGGGTTTAGTGGTAGACTAGTTGTCTGTTATCATCACTTCAAAAACTATGTTGTTGGTCTTGTTCCATGCCTTCTTCCCACCTCCATCATTTAGTTGCAGCTCCCAGGGCCACTAGCTGTCCCTCAACCCCATGCTGCTAATCTACTTGTTCTCAGTCATGTTATAAAACACCACAATGTTGACTTACAAGTGACCTTTGGGTAATTTTTTTTTCTCCTCTGGGTTAGTAGCTTACAAAACAGGAATTCCTCTTATTATACCTAAAGTCTTAAAAAATGAGTAACTTGAAGCATTTTCTTTTTCATTCAGTGAAACTGACCAATTAGCCACAGGACAGCTTTACTCACGTGACTTTAAGGTGCACACAGGGTATGTATGGAAGAGCAGGTTGTTTGTACAGAGGTGGGAGATTTGGGGGTGAGGGTAGGAGTTTGGAATAAAGGAGGTGGAGGGGGCCGTTTGTTGAATGATAAACCCAACGCCTCGATGTTTGCTGTGGTCATTGGCTGGGAAAGTAGCTACTTTATAAAATCATTTCTTTTATATTGATATCTTTTTACTGTTATAGATTGAACATGCAAGATCCATTTTAACAGAAGGCAAAAATATTCCACTAAGCACCATTAGGCACCTTTATTCATGGCTGCGGCATCCCTCTGATTCATGACAATGAAAAAAGAAAGCCCCCTTTCCAACAGTGGCTTAAAAGGACCCTCCCAAATTTGCCATATATAGGAGTACTTGATAAATTTAGCAAGCCAAATACAAGATGGCTGCAATGAGTGTGCTCCATTAATCTATGGAAAATGCTGTTGCAGAAAACATTTCCAATTAGTTTTTCAATGAGGAGTTTTCTTCTTTTTATATTTAATTGATACAAACTTAGAACAAGGAACAGACCTCTGTATTTATCTAGTCCAGTGCTTGCATAGTCCAGAAAAGATAAGTGAATTCATAAGAGGTTAAATATATTGCTTAAGGTTACTCAGCATGTAATATAATTGACTCTAGAACCAAGAACTCATGGTATGTAATCTAGAGCTCTTTCTGTTGTTATACTTTCCCTGATTTTCTTGCAGTTTAGCAGGGAATAATGTACCAATAAATATGAGTTATTATCTATGCTGACTACACATTTGAACCAGCATTTGAAAAATATAGATACCTGGGCCCTACGCTCATTGATTGTCCCCTTTTACTTGGCCTGGAGTGAGCCTTGAACAGGACCAGTATTTTATAAAAACTGCCCCTACATGATGGTGATTTATAGCTGGGGTCAAAACTCATTGGTATTATAGAATAGGCAATTCTGAAATTCTGTGCATTCTCCCTAAACTTTGCAATTCTTGCTGGAGGTCTCTACCGCCTTCTTTGTCAAATTTTGTATTATAAAAACTCCCATTAATATCTGACTTTATTTTTGAGAATAAATTTTTTTTAAGGATTTAGAAGAATAAAGGAAATAATCACTTCCAAGCATCTGTGTTTCCAGCATCCCGCATTAATACTTGCTAACATTTAATCAAGTTTGCTGAGTTATTTTTTTCTTAGTAACTGAAATGAAACACTTTGGACAAAGTTGCCGCATACCCTTTGGGGCTCTCATTTTATTTCCAGGTTTTCCTCTATTATAATCAAGGTCAAAGAACAGACAAACAGTTCACTTCCTTCCTTGCTACCTTCTCCCTCCTAAGAGGTCTACATGCAATAAGGGAAAATGCCCTCTGGACTAGCAGAGTGCTTTCAGATCCTCACAGTAAGCGATGACTCTGTTACGTTGTGGGGTACACCAGCTGAGTCAGGATAGTAAATGCCATCTCCACATTTTGGCAGGAGAAAAGTAGCTTAGTGAAATGTTCTGGGAGGTTAGTTTTCAGGCTCGCAAAAGGACTTGGGAATCACAGACCACAGACATCTATTTAAGAATGCAAAAATCCAATAGCTGAAGATCTGCAGAGCTATTATTTTTCTTGGCAGAGACTGATAATTTTCCTCTTTCCCCCATAAATTAGGGTTTTAAAATGTTGTTGCTACCACTTATTTCTCTTGGCATATTCAATGACTGACTTTCTTTGTTCCCACTGCCTTTTCTCTGGACCCTCTGGAGCTCCTTTTCTTGAGTAAATAATCTAGCATTACGGTGGCTTGTGTAGCAGCTTAGTACTCCTTCGGGATTTTTTTCCCTCTGGCGGTGGGACTCTATTGACCAAGTTCTTAGTCTACTTGCTTGCCTTCTTTAACTTCTGAAGTTAAGCGTGTTTTGTTTTATTGTTCTCCAATGAACAATTGTCTTTTCCCTGTCTGCTCTTCAGTATGCACCTTGACCTAAACTTCTGTTCTGATTTCGCACTCTGTCCATTTAGTCAGACAGTGGTTCAGTCAAAGAAAGTGATTCCCCTGGTGCACTCTGCATGGGGTATGTTTCTGCGGAATGGTAGGTATCACATTCTGCCCTCTTATTTTTTTGCTGTTAAAAAAAAGAAGGAAAGAAGACAGGTGAAGGTCTGGATTTCTAATATATTTCAGTTGTCTCTTTAGTTTCATTTCAAGTGTAATCTCTGTCTTTCTCTTGCTCCTTGTCTTCCTCTCTTACCATTTTGTCTTTTATCATTATGTTCTATACCAATTAGCTAGAGCTAATTGTTTTCTCCTACTAAGTTTTTTCACTCAGACTTCGTTGAATAGTTGGCAGATCAAAATTTTGCTAACAAAGAACACACCTGGAAGATCCAAGGAACTCTCACAAGCACACAGGTATGTTTCAATAGGTCAATGTCAAGTACACCAAACATATAAAGGAGAGGAAGGACACTGCGGACGTGTAGTGGCTTGAAACACCATGTCCACCCATTTAAGAGGTTGTATTACTGAAAACACTGTGCCTGTCTGTTCATAAAAGTGATTTGTTTTCTTTCCAAAGACTTGAATTTTAAAGTGAGTGCTGTTCTATAGTTTGAAGATAGTGGCTGGAGAGAGAAGAAAACCTGATTCACAGAGTAAGAGTGAAGTGTTTTCCTAATGGTTGGGCATCAGTGACTTTCCAGGGAAGTGCAGGGAGATGCAGGGGGTCAGAGTACAACCTACCCAGGTAGTCCCTCTACCTCTTTGCACCTGGAAGACCCTGATGACGCAAAATTATGAGTTGCTAGGTCTCACCATATGTGTCTGGCATGCCTCTCAGAAACATCACTGGAGGCTAAATTGGGTTTATACTTTCTTAGATTAAGCTGGTCTGGCTGCATCATCTGCTCTGGGGGAGGGAATGGATGGATGGGGGGTGGTGCATTACGCCCAGATTGGCTTTATGTCATTCAATCTTATTTTGAATTCCAACTTTTAAAATGGATTACCAATGGCTTAAAGTCATTAATGTTGTTTTCCTTTTAAAAAGTTCCATTGCATACTAATGAGCAGTTTAATGCTAACGGAAGCTACATTGCCATGCAAACTGAAGTTTGCCATATGTTTAACTCCTGTTTCACACAAGCACGAAGTTTGCAGAATGCAGAGTTGCCACAAATATCCAAGTGCAGAATCAGGTCCCGTGTACAAATATGTGAGTGAAGAATTTGGCTCACGCATATATTCTTGGAAAAAATTTTCCCATAGTTTTCTTTTCTCTAAGGTATTGAAAGGGCCAACACTTGTCCTCATGTTTCAAACATTTCAGCCCCCCTGAAACATTTTGATTGCCTGTTACATTGACTAGAATTGCACAATGCTATGTTCCAAACCATATCTTTTACACTAGCTTCATATATTTCCAGAATAGGTCCGCTGCTTCGTACACAATGTCCTTATGTGTATGACTTCTATTTTTACTTTGCTTCTTCCTCTGTTTTCCTTCTACCATTTTATCCAACATGTTTTAAATTTGTGTAGTTGTTTATATTTGAGACAATCATACTTGAAACCAACAATACTTACTTTATTTAAAAAATATTTGTCTTGATGCAATTCCCAATTTGGGAACCTGGCACATCAAACTCAATAGAAAGAATGCAAGACTTGGGAAGACGAAATAAATCCATGACGTAATCAGCAGGGTTGATGTGTTGATTCTACCCTTGTGGAATTAGGATCTTTATTTTATTATCCTTGCAACTCAACAATAACTGAAACATAGAGTAGCTTTTTAATAGTACAAGCTAAATGTGTTTTCTTATGTGAGAAGATTTGAAAAAACAAAACAAAACACTAGTGGTCTTGTTCTTTGTTCATTTAATTTCATCCAATCATCGAATATGTG
The DNA here is from genome assembly GCA_004027555.1 of Craseonycteris thonglongyai. Classification (NCBI taxonomy): domain Eukaryota; kingdom Metazoa; phylum Chordata; class Mammalia; order Chiroptera; family Craseonycteridae; genus Craseonycteris; species Craseonycteris thonglongyai. Next base: position 4,983 of record PVKE010030913.1, read on the forward strand.
CCCAGGCACCTAAGATAACAGGTGTGTGTGTGTGTTTTAAAGAACTCAGAAGTTTGCTGGTACGTTAGCAGCATACACTGCTCAGGAAATCAGAAGACCTAGGTTCTAGATCTGTCTCTTCAGTCAGAAGGGATCATGCCCTATGGGGTAGAGAGTTGTCACGGTACGTCGTTTCATCTCATTGACAAAATAGATTCAGATATGCAGTTTTTGGGGAAGCCGGGATGGCTCAGTGGGTTAGGCGCTCACTTTGCAGCGCCGGGGACTGAGGATCGAATCCCGGCCCCGGCCCGTGCGGAACCATATGCTGAACTGGGAGCTCCCCTAGTTCAGTTCTCTCTCTGTCTCTGTATCTCTCTCTCTCGCTCTCTCTCCTCTGTCAAAATAAATAAATAAATAAAATATATAAAAAAAAAACAACAAACAAACAGATGTGCAGTTTTACCTTGGTGCAACTTGGTTTTCTGGGAAAAATCTAGTTTCATGAACTGACTTTTAACTAAGACTACTATAATTTTCTAGAAGTGTCATTAGTTATAATATGTTAATTTCAAGCCTGTTTATGAACTCATGTGCCTACATTAGCTCTTGGCTCTGAACTGGCCCTTTGAACTTTGGTTGGCCATTCTTTTGCTGCAGTCACGTCAGATCCCTAAATCTTGATTCGTGATCACCGATGAAGTGGTAGGAAGATCCATCTCTATTGCTTATTTGTGCTCTGTGTTTTTGACCAGATCCATGCCTGAATATTTACTGCTAGTGGCCAGTTTCACCTGTCTTAATTCAGCAGTTCGGGCTCTCAAACAGACCCCTTCTTCTCCCCCACACCTGTCTTGAACTCTGATAATTCTATAATCAGAGTTTTATTTTTGCTCTACTCACCTTGAGTTATTCCACAGCAGATCTCAGAAATAGATTTGATGATCTCAGGAAGCATGAAGAACCGCTTCTCGGCCTTTTAGCTAAGACCAAGTGTTGGAAGCACGAAGAGAGAGAATTGGGAAGTAATACAGAGAAGAGAGGAAAATAGCAAAAGAGTATGTTAATTATCTGTTAATTATTGGGGTTACTGCTGTGGGAAACAGATCCAACCTCTAGGGAGACTCTCTGAGAGACTGTGGAGGAAATTCCTCAGAATTATCCAGTAGTGAGGACTGAAGATTGGCATATTTATTTAATTACTGTTAGTCCTCTGATCGAAGGACCCAGGTGAGGAAAGGAACTGTGAGCACCTTTAAGAAGGGTCTACAAAGCTTCAGGTGACCACTAGGGTGGGTGTGTCAGATACAGGTAGGGTACTGGGCAGCATTGGCCATATTCATTCTCATTACTCAGGTGTTAGAAAGCTCACTGAAAAGAACTGTTACCAGGAAGTGCTAGTGAAGGAGAACTTATTCCTTGGGGAGAAGGGATATCTTCCTGGATAGCTCTTCCCATCAAAGGTGACACCTGAGTTTCCTGAGAAGAAATACAGACATGACTCTTTTTATTGTGCTTTGCTTTATTGTGTGTCACAGATGTTGTGTCTCATACAATTGAAGACAAGACCCTCCAGCAACAATAAGATTACAACTTGCTGAAATACTCTATTGTGGTGGTCCACAACCAAGCCTGCAATGTCTCTGAGGCTGTTGCCTTTTCCACTGTGCATTAGAGCTGAGGAATGTAGAAAACACTGAAAAAGGAAAGTCAGAGTTGTTAAAAACTGCACGGCATTAGTTGGGCCATTCTGAGTACTTCGGTAATTTGGATTGATGAAAATTACTTGTGTTTTCCAAATATAAGTGTTGTGCACATCTTCCACAATTAACATTTTTATAAATGACAGACCAGGTCCACTTCATTGCTGTGTGTGATTCTTTGAATGCACATGTTTGTTCACTGGCTTGATGAAAGAAACATTTTGGTTGTGTCTTAAGCAGGGTGAAGCGCTCAGTGACTGAGCCTGACATTCAAATGAGCTAGATTCCTGCAAACGCAGCAGAGACATGAACAAAGAGCCATATTGACTCTGTTTCTAATTCTGAGTTGGGGAAAGAATGGGTAATAGAAATAAAACTCACATATGCATAGTTTATTTGTAGATATGGTTCTATAAGCGATTTGTAATGAGTTGTAGATGCTTAATTTGAATGCCTGATAAATTTCAGTGATATGCTTATGCATATGGCATGTGCATTAAGCCATTCTAATGGGTGCCTTTGGCTCTAAAGTCTCAGTACAAGTATGCTGGCAGTGCAGACCCAGCTACATGTCGGTTTGTTTCTTTGTTCCCAGGCAGTGACTAATTCTAATCAGATCTACTTGCACCTCCTTCTTACCAAGTAAAGAGAAGATAGATTCCAGAATTCAAATAACAACATCGATGTTTATATATAGAAACTTAAAATTCCTCTGTAGGTCATAGACTCTTAGCATTCTATGTTGGAAATAAACTTTAGAAATAGACGTTTATGGAAGAAAAGTGGTTCACCCACAATCATAGAGATAATGGCTAATTTTTAACTTGTATCTAATTTTGCTGGTACACTTTCTATGGTGATAACAGACTATCACCATTTTGATTAATGCTTGTGTCTGGCATCATGTAAAGTTAAGACTCATTTATGGATTCCTTTCAACACAGTAGAAGCTATTGCAGTCATAAATTTCCTCAACTGTGGCAGCTGCTGTGCAAGACAGTAGTAAAAACTCTAACATTAATCTCTTTTTTTTCCTGAAGATTTCAGGACTTTATGGACTTTTAAACCACCTTCTACAAGTTGGAGTGGGGCCAGATGGCAATAGCTTTCACTAGAAAGCATTCAATGACAAGAAGAGCCTTGTTTGATGTGCATTAAGGGAAAATGTTGGAAGAAATGGAGGAGTAAGAGTTGTTAACTTAGGAAAAAGGTATTTATATGAAGCTTTCAATCAGCCAGGCGAGGTTGTGAAAGAATAACCCATTTGGCAATTGGCAAAAGAAAATATGAGGCTAAAAGTCACAGTAAACACTCTTTCTTTGTTTCTCCCCAAAGAGTGCCAACACATTTTTAATTCTCAACAGATACATTATACCTAGAGCTAAACAACGTACAGATTTATCTTTCTGGGAATAAGTGTATATTGACTCTGCAACAATTTGGAGAAGGATTGAATCATTTATTCCATGGCCAGTAACAAACAAAAACACACAGAGAGCAAATCACTCCCTTGCTACACCATAGACCTTTCACTATCTGCTTTTGTTTAATAACTACCGATGTTTATAACTATCCAAATTTTCTAACTTCTTGTCAGAATAGATCACTGCATTGTAGCTAGAACTTAGTCAAACAAATGTAGCAGATTTCTTTGATGCGGTGGTGGTGTTTTTTATAGAAATAGATTCCTTAATGGATTATAGGCTTCTCTTTTCCTTTGTAACATGCTGAAAGCTGCACAAAGTATTTAAAATACAACGTGCTAATAACAAACACCACATCCCATCAAGTAAGCAGGACAACAAAGGGCCTCATAGTAGGGTACAAAAATATGTTGTTGACTTTCATTCAACAAGGAAAGCTAAAATAAACGTAGAGCTGTAACTTATGAGTTAATCTAATTCATCTTTAGAATCCATGGAATAGTCAAGAGTTGAAGACACCTGCCTCCAGGATGCTGAAATCTGAGAAAATGTGACTTGCCTTTGATCGCAATTGGAGGTAATTTAATTGCAATTACTGCACAAAATTTGTTGAATGACATTTTAATAAACTCTGCTGAGGTAAATATCATATTATTGCAAATGTAATTTTTGATTTTCCCTGCTTGAAGTAGATGAATGACAAAATTATATGTCATTTCCTAAACATCTAAACAATAACTATAATCATAACTGTTTATAACATCCTCAGTCTGTTTTTTAATCTGTAACTCAGAAGTCAGAAAGCCATCAACCTGTGTCTATTTACATGATGGGAAAATTAATTTCTCTCCTCTGGAGGAATGGAGGAAAGCTATTTTTCTCAGCTCTTTGACCATGGAGTCAATGGAAAGATAAGATAAAGATCAGAGTGGAAGAGATGTGCATGTCCCAAATCAGATAGATTTTAGGTCAGTGTGGCATCTAAATGTTAGCTCGTAGGTAGGAGATAGATTGAAAAGTCACACTAAGAAATGAAACTGAACTTCTTCTTAGAAATCCTTTCAGTCAGAGAACATTTAATGGACACGGACATACTTAGAATTTATTTGAATTTACTTGAATCTTCAAGGGAACCTAATTGTAAGAAGGAAGCACACAGAGTTGAATTGTTCAGAAATCACAGCAGGCTATACTTTCCAAGCTGAAAACAAGGTGAAGGAATGGGGTGTGGGCAGGAGGACATAACTGGTTTTCTACCTTGATCAAAGTAGCCTGGTGGCCAGTGGGCCAGTCTTTAAGAAGTATTCACAGTAAGTGGGATTTCTAGCTCTAAAAGTCTGTACAACCACTGAACTACTAGATCATTGTTTGGGCTAAAAGCAAACGGATAATGTACTAGTTTGCTGGGACTGCTGTAACAGAGTAACACAGATTGGGGGACTTCAACAACAGATATTTATTTTCTCACAGTTGTGGAGGCTGGACATCCAAGATCAAGGTGTTGTTAGAGTGTTTTCTTCTGAGGCCTCTCCTTGAGATGATTATCTTCTTCCTGTGTCCTCACATGGTCTTTCCTCTGTGTGTGTCTTCGTACTAATCATTTCTGCTTATAAATGCATCAGTTCTATTGGATTAGAGCCCACCCTAATGACCTCATTTAGCTTAATTACCCCTTTAAAGACCTTATCTCCAAATATAGTCACATTCTGAGGTACTGGGTGTTAGGACTTCAACATATGAATATTTGGGGGTGCAATTCTGCTTGTAGGATATGGATTGTGTGAGTTTTGAAAATTATATTGAGTCTACCTGATGATGCTGTGAAATATATTGGCTGCCTGAATAATGATACTCTGTTTTGTGGGTATATTGAGAAAGATAAGTGGAGAGTGAAAACAGAAATTTGATAATTAAAAATATCTTTATTCAGGGAAATAGTCATTTTGACCTTTGTCCCCAGTTTCCCCCCTCCCCCCCCAAATCCATACCTTTGGATGGGTCTAGAAGGCAGAAAGTAGCACAACAGAGCTGTCATAGACTCCTGTGCCACCTATGGCGTGCATAAGATGTGACGTCAATATCATGGGAAGTCCTGTCTTGTCACGTTTGGGAACATTCCTGGTTGTGAGTTTCTAAGAAGAGAAAGCAAGCAGTGCTCCTAGCTCACTTCCTGTTCTTCCGTGACTCACCAGCTCAGCTAAGCCACCAGGCCTTGGGACGGTGCTCAAACTGCTCATTTATTAACCAAGGCAAGTGTGTTTTAGGAAAAAGCTCCATCCTGAGCCTGCTTGCCCAATTAGTTAGTGCCCACCAATTACACGTCAAATCACTTGTATTACATATGTGCATTGAGCCATAAAGAGAGATTTCCAATTAAATCTGGAGTTTGCACATACGAGTCACTTATACAGTCGATTGGTGAGTTCTTTTGGCATGGAATAACTTTCCCACCAGTTCTATGTTCCTCAACGTTTAAAATCTAATGGGCCTCTGACTCTGGGCCAGGTGCTTCCCATGCTGTGTGGACTTTATGAAGTGTTTTCAGGTACTTATCTTAGGATTTTGTGAAGAGTGACTTAGGTACAGCGACCTATATAACATATACCTGACAATACTTCTTCCTTTGAGGAAGGTTAGCAGTTACACAGACTTGAAGAATGTTAAAGTCATCTAATCAAAATATGTATGCCCTACCTTGTATAACTTAAACTTGAATAGACCTTCACGGTATGTGGAACATAGGGCTGGTAAAGATTCTTCATATTACTTGTTTTGAGACTCATAGCACCCATGTGGGTGAGAACATCATTTTGCAGTTGAAGACATTTTGCCTCAGAAGTGAAATGATTTGTCCAAAACAATATATCTATTAATGAGTGGAGGTACCATGGTTCCAAGTTCAGTGTTCTTTCTAGCCCATACTTGCAGAGAACTAAGTCAGTTTCATAAGCTTGATTTACTGTGAAACAGAGTAGTTTTCTGTACTAATCACAGCATTTAACACAGTATGTTAAGAAGAGCAACTTAGCTTTGTGTTCCGCATATTATAGGGAAAAGACCCATTGTAGGTATTCTATCTTCATTTGTAAACTTTAAAAATAATGTCCTTATCTGCTTATCAGGGCACTATGGAAGAGTGATGCAATGATATCCAGAAATTTCAAAGAAATTAAAATTATCTTTCTCTCTTATTTTTTGGTATGCATATATTTTTTAATAGTTGATATGGCCGAAAAGAAATAGTCCCACTCAAATGGAAAAAAATGGGGGAAGAAAGGCTCAGAAAACCCCCAGAGAAAACAAAATTAAGTAGGAGACATTGCTCCATGGAAAGTAATTATTCCTCCAAAGTTATAGAATGTTTTAAAATTTGGCAAAATCCTGCTTGATTATCCATTCACTGAATAATTTCCTTGCCCTAATCCTTTTTTCTTCTCAAACTTTCTTTCTTGGTCTTTTGACCACTCTTTCGCAGAAGCAGCCTATCCTTTTATTGTTGTTGGTTCGACAGTATGACTGAGGTACGTACGATGTGACTCAGCTATGTGGGGGTGAACCTGAGGTGAGAAGCCAGCCACTCTAGCACGTGGTGCAGGCTCACGTCGAGACGTGCCTGATTTAGATGCCACATTGCTTTGGTGCTAATATTTATCTTCCTCCTATTTTAATGATTTTCTTTTTTGAGAGGTTTTTAGTCATATTTACAGCATCTTTGATAGCATTCTAAAAAAGCATCAAGCACCAAGCTCTCTCAATATTTTATGTCTCTCTTTTCTTTTCCTTTCTTTAGTTTCTTTGGCTGCATAATATTTAAAGATTGTTATACTCCGATAGTTTAGGTTGGACTTGACAGAAACCCTAACTCAAAATAAGTTAGGCAAAAATAAGAATGTATTAGTTCATGTGACTGGGGTCTTATTTCAGGCCAGCTTTAAGCCAGGGGGATCAAGTGAAGTTGAAGTTGACGTTCATTTTCTCTTTCTCTCCCATCTCTCAGCTATTTACTTCTGGGCCAGTTTCTGTTCCAGTTACTTTTGCCACAAAACAAACGCATCCTGAACTTTCCACTATGTTCATGGTACTCAGTGGGTCAGGAATCAGAAAGGGCACCACAGGGATGAGTTTTCTTTGTGACACTGTGTCTGGAGAAACAACTCACTAGGGGCCAGAATCACCTGCAGGCTCATTCACTCACAGGGATGATGACTGATGCTAGTGGTTGTCTGGGACCCCAGCTAGAGCTGTTGGCCAAGACACCGACTCGTGTCTACTTCCTGTGGCTGCTTGGGCTTTCTCTCCACAGGGTCCTGGCCCACGAGCAAGCGTCCCAAGAGAACCAGGTAAATCTGGTTTGACTTTTATGTCCTAATTTCAGAAGGCACGGTGTCACTTCTCTCATAGCCCAAATTCAAGGGGAGGAAAAATAGACTCCATTGCTTCAGAGAAGACTTTCAAACAAAGGAATGTGGGATGGGAGATATTTTTGCAAAAATGTGATCATTCATGGGGCCGACTCTGTCCACATGGTGGTGAGAAGGGTCCCTGGGATCTCCAGGCACATGTAGTCCTTACGGCCGGCATCTCAGAAGGAGAAAGTCCTCTCTCTCTGTCATCATTGTCAGTCCCAAGAAGAGAGCTTTGACTGGCCAGCCTGAGTCACCAGACCTCCAGTGAAGTAGGGCCATATGATTGACCTCAGATGCTGATAAGGCGTAAATCAGTAGACCAGTGGCAGTCAGTTCCCAAAAGGAACACAGTTTTTTGTTAGTTAGTTAGTTAGTTAGTTTGTTTTGATACCAAAAGGAAAAAGGGATATGGGCAGACAGTAACCACCAAAGTTAACTACAGTTGGTTTATTTAACCATTCAGTAGCATATGCTATCCCCTCCTTAATCTAAACCAGCTCACGTGTCACCAGGCCGCCTGTCTATCTCTGTCATAGCACTTATCAGACTACACTGCAGTTGTTGATTTGCCTTTTCATCTTTCCTGCCAGATGCTTAGATTTGCACATTCATAATTATATCTTATTTGAGACTATGGCTACAGTGTTACCTGAATTCCAGAACAGTGATTCTCAGACTATGGCACCTGCAATGGCAGCCTCATCATTATCTGGTTACTTTGATATTTAAAATCCCAGGCCCTCAACTCAGATCTACTGAATCAGAGATTTTGGAGGGGCAGGGTGCTCAGTACTCTATCTTCTAACCTGCTCTATGTACAATTCTGAAGCACACTGAAGTTTGAAAATCACCGTTCTGGATGCTCAAAAAAAAAAGGTTTGTTAACTGTCGAGTGAGCAAAGTGTATTCTCTCTTCCCCAGGACTTTCTGTAAAAATGTTCTCTGGCCAGTAGTATGAACTCCACGCACACTAGACATTTGTTTGGTCAAAAGCAAACACTTTGCCAGAGGAGACAGTTGTCCGCTGCAGAATTGGAACCAGGACCTCACACGGAGGCATTGAGCCTCCAGTCGCTGTAAATGGAACTGGGCCTCCCAGGAGTGGGCAGGCCGAGCAAGGCAGACAGGACCCTTCTCGTGGTTACTGGTAGGAGCGGCCTAGGGAGTCAGTGTTGCCGGGAACCTTCAGGATATTGAAAGCTATGAAAGGAACTGTTGCTTGTCCTTCCATTTACATTTTCTTTTCATCATGTTGACATGAATGCAGCATGGCAAAAGATAACTTATTCCAAATAGCACAAGATGTTTTCCCTCCGTGGCCCAGCCTCGGTGCCTGCGCTGTGTGGAGACACATGGAGACAAAAGCACATATGGCCCAATTATCTCCTCAGTTACACATGTACAACTACTAATGATTTCAATGGGAGCTGCCTGTAATAACCCAGGGTAGGATTTGGCCCATGCGATTCAAATTGAACTAAAGCCCAATTTGTAATACTTTAGTTGAAAACCAGCGGTGATTATAAGACTAGCATGTGATTAAAGCTTCACCTTCAAAATCTGCTGCCAGGAAATAAAAAAGTTTAAAAAATCATTATGTATATTTTTTCAACTTGAGGTAAAGGTTGAATTGTTAAAACTTCCAGCCTAAGAAAAGAATTAAAGTATTGGGGGAAATTGGATATTCAGGGCGGCTGCTTTTCATTACTCTGCAGCGAATGAAAAAAGTGAGACTTCAAATAGGATTCTGCTTTCATACTTTCCCCAAAAGGACTTTCATCACATTTTCTGCAACCATATCTACAACTTCTTTTTTTTCTGAAGTGAGTCTGATTGTGGAAGACTTTTTATGTACTTTTAAATCCTTAATTTCTAATTATTACTTTAAAATTCTTCATCTCCACTCTATTGTTATGCAATCGACTACCTCAACACTTAACTGGCTTAGAACAGCATTTATTTTCCTCACAATTTTGTGAAGCAGGAAGTCATGGAGTGCTGACTTGGACACTTGTCACACTTTACTCAGCATCAAGCAAGATAGCAGGGGCTGAGGGTCTACTTTCAAGATGGCTTCTTCACTCACTTTGATGCCCCTCTCTTCCTACACGACCTTTCTGGGTGACTTGGGCTTCACACAGCCTGGAAGTCTCATGGAAGTCACCCTTCTTTCCCACTGACTGTCTTTCAAAAGACAGGAAGTAGTCCTTGCCATGCTACTTAGTGCTTCAGCTAAAACTGAAACAATGTCACTTCCATCATACCTATTAGACAAAGCAGTCACAGACCCACCTAGACTCAAGGGGCAAGGGGGGAAGGGAGGGACAGATTCTGCTTACTGATAGGGGAATGACAAGGTCCCAGGGCAGGACTGTGGAAGATGAGACATCGTATCATGACCATGTTTGGAAAGTATAATTGGTCACATCCTCAATACCTGAAGTAGCTTACTATATCTTTATGTCACTAGCCATTATAAACTTTTGTATTCAGTCCATGATACCTATTCTGTAATCGCAAAAACCAGATAGCATATCATTTTTGATTGTTACATGTGCAGAAAGCATTCATTCTCGGTACACAGGTAAAAGTGTAGCCATGTTTAAATGTTCATCTTAAATTGCTAAACTATAAAGTCTAGATGGAAATCTGGCAAAAAAAAAAAAAAAAAAAAGCCTGATTTTAGAATCATAGAATCCATGGAAGTCGGCTGAATGGCCCATTTTTAGGAAAGCGGGTCTGGTGAGATTTCCCAAACACACAGAGCTAATTTGTCTTAGTTTGGGTTTCCCTTGAAGCAGATTCTGAGACAAGGACTTGATCATAGCAGTCAGTCTGAAAAGTGATCTCAGAAGGCTGAGGTGAGGAAATGGGGAAAGTGACAGGGAAGGAAGAAACCCACTAAAAGTCAAGTCAGTGAGTGGTTTAATCATGTGGACAACTGACACTCACTCTCTCTGGAGATGCCCCCAAGGAACCATTTAGACAGGGGTGGCGAACCTTTTGGCGATTGAGTGCCAAAGTTTATGATATAAGAGTATACTCACTCGACTCGCGTGCCAAGCCATCCAGTGAGATAGAGGTATCGATTATTTTTATGTCTATAAGAGCATAAACAATAATTTTTAAAATGGTATTCACAGCTCCGCGTGCCGAAATAATTGCTCCATGTGCCACTTTGCGCACGCGTGCCATAGGTTCGCCACCCCCGACCTAGGACATACCTCAGAAATAGGCTGCCAGAGGATGGAGAGCCAGGCTCACTGATCCACTCACCACCGTCCTCCAGTGGTTGATGGTTGCCTCTCGCTAGTTACTTAACTTCTGCTCTCAGATGAGTAAGGTTTTGTGATGCCAGAGAAATCCTTCAGGCCGAAGAGAGAAAGCTGGTGCTTAAGGTGAGAAGTTGACTTCTAGAGGCTGTCGCCATACCTGCTGGTGAACTCAGGTGTTCCAAGGGGGTATGGGGCAGGGCAGCCACAGGATCTGTTACATGGTTGGCATAGTAGAAGGAGTTTTGAAGTGTCATAATCACTGTGACTTTGGGGGCACTTGCTATATTCCAAGTGTACTACGTGTATTAAGTTACTGAGTCATCACAGCACTCATATGGGATAAGTGTTCCGCAGATGAGAAGTTCAGTAAATTCTCCGAAGTGATTTGGATAGGAAGTAGCAGAACTGTGATGTGAACCTCCCTCTTTCTGATGCCATAATCCTTGCTCTTCATCATCACACTATTCTAAAAACATTCACGGTCACTATGACATCTCATCTGGTCTCCCAACTTTTCTCTCTGATGTCACTCTTGCCTCTCACAGAACAGTGAGAGTGGCTTTTCAAACACACAAATCCAGACCACTAGCTCTTTCTCCTCCACTAGCTTCTCATTGCACTTTGGATAAAATTCAAAAGCCATAGCAGTACCCACAAGAGCCAGCGCGATCCAGTCTCTTCTTACCTTTTTGACCTCAGTGCACCCACGTGTATGTGGCCCTTACAGGTCCAGACGCACAGGCCTGGCCTCCCTTCTGTCCTCACACTTACGCTGGTTCGTGCTGAGCGCTTTGCACTCCATCTTCCCTTAGCTTGGGACGCTTTTCTCCTGGATTCTTGTACAGCTGCCTCCCTCTTATCATCTTGATCTCAGTATAAATGTCACTTCCTCAGAGGAGATCTCTGGCCCAAATAGGAACACAATGATCAGATTTCCGTAAGACTGACCTATGCATCTTGGGTGGCTCACCCTACCTGTATCTAGAGGGAAGTATTATATATAAACACATAATTTATATATATACCATATGCATACAAGGATATATTTAGGTAGATAGAGATATTTTGATATTTGTTTATTTATAGAAGGTGACTATCATTTTGTGTATTTGCCATTGAGCAGCATATCTTAGTGTCACCAGTGCTAATAAAAATTGTTTTAATCAAGTTAACTATACCAAGATGTGTGTGTGTGTGTGTGTGTACACTTGCATCTATAGGAAGAATAATCTAATTCAAGAATAATATATGCATCCCTCACTGACATCCTCCATCATATTTCACTTCATCCCCACGTGTAGACATCCTTGAATTGTTATACTTTTTACAGCTTTTTTGAGCTATAATTTATATGCCATGCAATTCACACATTGTGAGTATATAGTTCAATGATTTGTAGTTTGTAGTGTTCACCCATTACCATCATCCAGTTTTAGGACATTTCTATCACCCCATAAAGTACCCTCATTCATTCCCATTTATAGTTGATTTCCACCTTCACCTTTATCCCTAAGTAACCATTAATCTGCTTTCTGTTTTTAAATTTTTGTTTTTCTAGAAAATTCATACAAATGAAATCTTACAACATGCAGTATTTTGTGTCTCATTTCTTTCATTTGGTGTCACGTTTGTAGGTTCATCCATGTTATTGCATGCATAAGTAGTTTGTTGCTTTTTATTGTATGAGTAAATCAATTTTAAAAAATCCATTCATTAGTTGATGGACATCTGGATTGTTTATAGGTTATTATATATAGGTTATGCATATGGCTATTATAAATAATGCTGCTGTGAAAATCTGAGTAAAAGTTTTTGTGGTAATATATGTTTTTACTTTTCTTAAGTAGATAACATGATAGTAGAATTGCTGACTATATGTTAAGTATGTGTTTAACTTTCTCAAAACCTATCTGTTTCCCAAAATTGCTGTGTCATTTTACTTTCACACCAGCAGTCTGAGTGTTTGAGTTTCTCTACTCTTCTCCAATACTGGTAATGCTATTTTTTTTTTTTTTAATTATGGCTATTCTAAAGGGGGTATAGTGGATCTCACTGTGGTGTTAGTTTTCATTTTTCTAACTATTGATTTTGAACACCTTCTCATAATCTTGCTCGTTATTTGGATACAGTCTTTGGTGAAGTGTCTATTCAAACCCAATTTTTACTTGGCTTATCTTCTTACTATTGTTTTAAGTGAGTGTAATATTTTTAAAGCTCCTTTGCTAATTGCTTTTCTTTCAATCGTGTCAAGTTTGTCCCCTGAGTGATGGTGTTATGGACAGATAATGTTAATATACAGAGTGGCCTTGGAGATCATTTCTAGTATTTCCTGAAGTGGTGGTCCAGGGAGGAATGTTGTAAGAATTGGTAAAAGTGTTCCTTGGCTAAAGAAGTTTGGACAGCTCTGCTTACTGTATGTTCCTCATCTTGGAGAATCAAAATATATGTCAGAATATTAAAGGCTTTGAGAAGTTCTGTGATAATAACGTGTTAACTCTTTCACTTAACATCTCCTAAACTTACTTGAGCATACCGTATTTTCCGGCTTATAAGACGACTGGGCGTATAAGACGACCCCCTAATTTTACAGTTAAAACATAGGTTTAGGCCTATATTCGCTGTATAAGACTACAGCCTCAGAAGTGGGGGGTCGTCTTATACAGCGAATATAGGCCTAAACCTATGTTTTAACTGTAAAATTAGGGGGTCGTCTTATATGCTGGAAAATACGGTAAATCACATCAACAAGTAATTAAGACTAGTAATGTTGACATATTTATAAAACAGAATGGTTCCAAGCTGTGTTTCATGGACCTAGTGAACAGATGAACATTGAAATAGGAGGTTTAGAAGGTTTAAATGATTTTCTCAAGTTAATGGCAAAGTTGGTGGAGAAGAATAGAGTTGTCTTGATACCTAGCTTGATCCTCTATCTTCAGTGTTACCTTGGGTTACCACTAGCTGCTGTCAGAAACTAAAAGGAAAGAAAGGAGGTGAGACTGAAATATATATATGGTCAATTCCAACTAGTGACTTGGCATGGGTTGACTTCCTCTTCCACATCCAGCTGGTAGGAGACAGGCTATTCTACCAACATGCTTCCTTTTCACTACCTTTTTTATTGTCAAAGGCCAATACCATATTTAATTAAAAAATTGTTATCTGTGAAATGGGACGGGGAAGACCCTAGTTTGAAGCTCCTTTCATAGAACTGATTACAAAATAATAAAAAATTGGGTCTTCTTTTGTTTCCTCTTTTTCTTGCAGATTCTGTGATTGATTATTTTGAGAAGCACTTATTTGTTTTTAGGTTTTAACTGACAGTGCTTTAGAAATAAAGAGTATAGCAGTGAACAAAGCCTAGTTCCTGTACTTATGGGTTGAGTGCTAGGATAGAGACAATCCAGAAATAAATAAATAGACAATGGACTGACAGATAGTGTTATGTGCTCTGAAGAAAAATAAAAGAGGGTAAGAGTTTTAAGAATGATGAAAAGTAAGAGAGGGAGTGGCTTTTTTTTTTTTTTTTTTTTTTTTTTTTTTTTTTTTTTTTTTTTTTTTTTTTTTTTTCTTTTTTTAG
>PVKE010030914.1:0-19339 GCA_004027555.1 Craseonycteris thonglongyai
AAATAATACCATAGGAGCATTTTTAATAATAGTATTCTAGCTAAATGGTAATTGTCCAGCTTAGTAAATACATATGTAAATCATTAAAATTCATGTTCATAAAGAGATTTTAGAGAGACACAATAGTCATAACATAAATATAAAAATAGAATATAAATTATATGTACTGTACTATTCTAACTATATAAGCAATATCATATATATGTGTACACACACAGAGATACATATATATTAGAACATTTAAAAAACTTGCAGGGTGACAGAATTATTGTTTCTTCACACTGTAAATTTCCAAAGTCCAATAATATAAATGTATCACTTTCATTACTAGAAAAATGCCATTTTTACAATCCACCGTAAGAAATACTAACAAAGATTATTTTTATTAGTAGTTATCTATCATTTCTCAGACATACCTCTTCTCAGTATTTTTACTAACAATGTTCCCCCTTATTCCTCATTATTATTTTAACCATGTCTATTTGGCATCAAAATTGTGCCACTTTAATTTTCACTTCTAATCTTTTTAGATTCCTACTTCATAAATTCCATTTCACAACTGATATTTCCCACCTCACACTTCACAAATGTAATACATGATTCTACTGATAAACATCCCACTTATCACTTCCCACCAATATTTCAAACTTCACATTTCACGTCATTATTTTGCAAATGAGAAAGAATACATTTTTATTTATCACACCTAAGTATACCCTTATTATTTTAGAAGGCATAAAATTCCTTTTTAAAAAATTCCAATATAAAAAAGAAACACATGTTTTTGTATTTACACAGATATTTCCATTTCTACTTGCAAGTCTCTCCTTCCTGTAAATTGAAATTACCATCTTGTATCACTTTCATCCAACCTGGAAAACATCCTTTCATATTTTTTGTAGTGCAGTCTGCTTGAATGAGATTCCTCAGCTTTTATTTGCCTGAAAATACCTTTATTTTGCCACATTAAAAAAAATATGATTTTATGTGATATAGAATTCAAGATTGACAGCTTTATTTTAGCACCTTAAAAATAGTACTGCATTGTCTTCTGGTATTCATTGTTTCTGATTAGAAATATACCTTCATTTGTATTATTGTTTTTCTGTATTGTAATGAATCTTTTTTGTAAGGCTCATTACAAGATTTTTCTATTTAGGACTATGATATTTGTGACACTTATGTGACTGATATACCTAAATATGGTTTTCCTTGAATTTATCTTGCTTACTGTTCTCTGATCTTCTTGGAACTGTAAGTCAAAGTTCTTCAGCTATCATTTTTCAAAAATATTTCATTGCCTCATTATACTCAGATTCTTCTTTTGAACCTCCAATCCATATATATTGAATTGTGTAATATTGTCTTGTAAGTTCAGGGGTTCTGCTCATTTTTCTTGAATCTTTTTATATTTCTGTTCTCGACACTATAATCCCTCTGTATCTGTTTCCCAAACCCCTCTAAATTTACGAGATTCAATCTCCAAACTCTGTCTTTTCTAACAGTCTTATTAGGACTTGGTTTTAAGCTTTGTCAAAGTGAATCTAAAGTGAACCTTTCTCTGCATATGGCCTTTATCATAAAGCAGTGATTCAGCTCTATTCCCATGTTGTTAGGAGGTGTTAGGAGGTTTATTCAGTACATCTGGGCCATAATTCTAAAGTCAGCAGCTCTGCTTACTATTGTCTAATACCTCTTGTCTGTTCTCACTTCTGTAGCATCACTAAGTCTTGAGTGGTATGCCTAAGGTTGTACTGACCAGCTCTCAGGCAAGAACTTGTATAAATCCCTATATGAATTTTATGACCTCTACCAATTCCTTCTTTTAATGTTCTGTCCCACAGAGTCCAACCACTTTAAAAGCCCAGAACTCTGATCTCTGTCTCTTTAGATAAGAGACTTATCTAAATTGAACCCCAGATTATTTATACAGCAGCTGAGAAATTTTCCAGAGGCAGAGATCCAGAGAAACTAGGACTCACCTTGTTTCTTTTCTCTCAGAAACTATATTTTATTTGTATGCTAATTTTCTTTTAGATAGTTAATTCTAACACTTATTCATATCTCTACTTGATTACGTGGTGCCTACCCCAACAGCACTGTTTCCTTCTAAGTTGTCTCTATGACATTCCAATTCTGCCTTCACATCCTAGCTTTTAGTATATATTCCCTTAGCCTCCTAGTTTTGTGATCAGTTCATATTCCCTTTTCTGGATTATTTAACTCTGTTTCCTTTGGTTTGAATGGTATAGACAGTCCCGATGTGGAAGTTTCCTGCCACTTAATGTATAAAAGATTCCTTCTGTCAAACTTGATCATTATATCATTAGTTGAGCAAATCTCCTATCTTGCCTTGTCATTAATAGACAAGCAAGGAGATTTTAACACCAAAGAATACTTATTGAGCCTTGTTCTCTATTAGACTGAACTAAAAATGAAGTGGCTATCAACATTAATTTTATTCTTTTAACCTTCTAACGTAAACCCAATTTGGCTACAGACAGAAAACATCTATCTAAGTATTAAAATTCCCAGATTACTAAACTAGAAATGGTCATGTGACATATTTCTCTCCAATGAGTTTGATGTCAAGGGCATGAGGTGGGGCTCTGGGTAACCAATTGTTTTCACTGTTGTTTTGTTTGTTTGTTTGTTTTTAAAGACACATATGGCTTGTTTCTCTTTATGCCTGTTCCACATTCCCCTTCCACTCACCCTTTCTGCCCCAGGAATTTCTGACCTTAGACTTAACATGAACAGACCAGGATAGTTGCCTGATCCCAGAAAAATGAGAGATGCCTGGAGTAAAACTGACCTAAACCTGTGGCTGGAACCAAGCTTATACAGGTCAGCTTAAATCAATCAATACCAGCTTGACCAAAGACATGTGAGACGTTAACTCTTACATGCTTTATGACACTAGCTCACCTTCACTGCCCAGCTCCATTGTTTTCACTCATGTGGATCTGCACCAAACTGATTACCCTGTGTCTGTTTCCTTAACTGTAAAATAAGAATAATAATGTAGGGTGTTTTTTTTTTACCTACATTTAAAATTTGATAACATGATATCTGGTACACAATGCTTAATTGATATTCAAAATCATTATTCAATACCACTGTGGGGTCTGAATTTTACTCAGGAGGACAATGGTTTTTAAGTATATTTTCATGAAAGACTGGTATCTATCAGCTGACAGAGTTCACTGATAAATTAGAACAATAATGATCTTTTCCCAGTATGCAGATTAATTTAAGTAAATTGATATAGATTCCATGTTCTGAGCATTTTTCTCCCCTATATGTTTTTAAATCTCTAGTGCTTGGCACAACATTTTTGCAAGCCAACTGAAAAAAAGTAAATGCACAATATTATTATTATTAATTGAAAAAATTCAGAAACACTAATTACACTTAGTTTGAAAACTTGTCTTTTAAATAGATATGATTGCCCTAAATTGTGATTTATATGATACAAGCAAAATATTTTTTCCCAGAAAACTTGCTACTAGTTCCCGTACGTAACTGAAAATATTGTTTCATGATACTTCAAAAATAATATGGTGTTCTGCAAGGAACACAGTAATTTGCAGGTGCTTTGCCTACGTAAGATCACTGTTGTTGAAAGCTGAAAATCTTTTGGGGTGAAATCTATTTGTTTGTTATTTTAAGGAAGATTTGAGCTTGAAAGTTTACCCTGGCTGTAATGTATGAGGGGTAACCCCAAAACACTTGAAATTTATTTCTAAAAATCGAATATTTATTCTTACATGTTTAAATTTCAGTCATCTTCAACGTACTTTTCAATTGATGCAATGCATCTATTGAGACACCTTTTCCACTACTCAAAACAGTTTCTGAACTGATAGATTTTGATGCCTTCTAGTGCTTCTGCTGTCATTTCCCTTTGCGGACCTTTTTAATCTGGGGGCCAAAAAAAGTTGCTTGGGTGAGATTGGGTGAATAGGGAGGGTGGGGCACAGACAGGGTCATGCCTTTTTTTTCGGTTGAAAACTGCTTAACACTCAATGTGGTATGGGAAAGTGCATTGTTATGCCACACATTGTTTGTATAAATCATCCATTGTGAAATGGCAAAACGCATTGAACTTCTCCAAAACAAAATTCACTGAAGCCAAACACAGTCTCTCACAATGCCAGCTGGTACATTGAAGGCAGACAGTTTCCTAGAACACTCACCTAGCGGGGGAAGCCTATACTACAAGGACCCTCCAGAATATAATTCTGTTAATTCGTTTTTTTTGTATTGTTTTGTTTTGTTTTGGTTTGGCTTGCTTTGTTTTGTCCCACTTTCATATAGAGTTTAATTGTAATGATTCCTGTCAGAAGCAGGGAGCAGAATAGTTGATTAATGAAAAAGATATTAGGGAAGTGAAAATTTGACATTTGGATGCAGGTGGAAAGGGAAAGGAAAGAGATTCTTAAATTTTAGTGTAAATCAAGAATGTCCAACCTGTGGCCTGGGGTGGTTTTGAATGAGACCTGACACAAATTCTTAAAACATTCTGAGATTTTGTAACCACCCCCCTTTTTTTTATTTAGCTCATCAGCTATGGTTAGTGTTAGTGTATTTTATCTGTGGCCCAAGATCACTCTTCTTCCAATGTAGCTCCAAGAAACCAAAAGGTTGGGCACCACGGGCACCCCAAGAGCTTAAGAAAAATACATACATAGTCCATGTTCCCACTCTCAAAAATTCTAGCTCAGAATTTCTGGAAAAGTGGTGTAGAACCTGCATTTTTAACAGATCCCATTTCTGATTTTGATTCAGGCTGAGAGTAACAGTTGGAGAAACATCAGAACATGATAGGCTCTAATCATTTGGAACCATTAGTTTGGCCATACTATTTCAGAATTAGTTAGCACTTTGCATGTCACACTTACTGGCACGTATAGACAGGTGCAGATAGGAAGCCAAGGGTAAAGAATGATGCCAAGATTTTATACCTGAGTACCCTGGAGAACAATAATACCAGTAATCAAGATGATGAACACAATTATAAAATGTGATATTGTAAGGGAGGAAAGATGGTGTACTTTTTTGTTTTTTTTGATGTGTTGAATATTGGACTTTTTTAAATACTGGAAGAAAGTGGCATTAAACAACAACCCTCTTCCACAGATGGTTCTGAATAAGGTTGTGAATAAGGGGAAAATATATCCAAAGAGACACCTTATTACTAACAAATCCAGGTTGGAAGCTGAAATTAGTGTGTCACTAATAATCTTCCTCACACTGGAATCCAGCATTAAGATGCCTAGTTCCTGCAATTCTATGAGACAAGAACAACTGCATTACTGCTAGCTCAAAGCAGCTAAAGACATTATCCTTTCCACCCTACCTACAATAATCCTTTATAAAAATTTCTGTAGATCCTGTACTTGTCATTTACAACACACACTTCAGAATTCAGAATGAGTCCAATTGTTTGTTATCTCCATTTGAACTTAAGTATTATGAAAGCAAGGATCACATCTTTATTGGTCTACTATCCAACATGTAATTTAACAGTGTTAAGCAAGTAGTAACTCTCTTTTGTTGCGTGACTAATTTTTTTAAAAGAACTAATATTAACTTTGGCTTCTGGTCAAGTGTTTTTGTTCGTTTTTGTTGTTGTTATTCTTTGTTAGTATATGCTAAAACCAAAGTTCCATGTTAAAATGTCAAAGTTAAACAGGTAAAGAAGGCATTACTCCAGGTTATTATAATAGAGGCCAGAGGCCATAACTCTGAGCTCAACTACCTAGAAACAAAGAGCTGGAAGATATTTTAGGAGCTGAAGTGGGGAGCATCATAGGCCACCTGTTTACTAATTGGCTTTATTCAAAGGAATGCCCACCTAAGTTAGGCTTCAACTTTTACACAGAAACTGGAAGGCAGAGGTGCTATTTTCTACAATTACATTTTATTTATTCATTTATTAAACGGATGGCTCCCAGGTCCTTAACAACAGTCCTAGGTTGACTTAACTGGCAAGAGCTTTTAAAAGATTTATATCTCAAAAATGGCAGAAAATGAATTTACAATTACATGATTTCTAAAGTAAATGCTTTCAGGAAAGGTAGGTTAGGGACCTGAAGACAGGAAGAAATTTGTCTATAATTTGTAACTGAGCAGAGAGAAACGTCAAGCCTATCTCAATGGTTAGCTGGGTTTCTGCACTTCTGCAATAAGGAATTTATGAGCTCTCATAGCTTCCTCGCGCAAAGAGTAGTCAAAAGACTTCACCCTTTTTTGTGACCCAGCTCCTTCTGAAGAGCGCGTGCGCAAAAGGCATTCCGCGCCTGATGTCATTGAACGCGCCTGCCTCTACAGGTTAGCAACCGAAAGCGTCCGTAGTAGCAGTGGCTGCTGAGATGTACGAACTTCCGGTTCTCCCCGCAGCTGCTGCCGTTGCAGCTGCTGCCGCCTCTGCCACCTGCCGCGGCCGTCTCAGCCTGGGATTTGGTCACCTCTTCCTCGTTCTCCATTGCGCTCATGTTCCCGGAGCCAGAGCGGTGGGCCCAGCGGCTCCGGAGTGGTGAGAGGCCGGTGTGGGGACGATGAAGGCCCCGTACTGCAGCTGCTGGCTCAGCCGCCTTCTGGCCTCCGCCCTCCTGCTGCTGCTACTCCTGCCAGGGTTAAGAGGGCCCTGGGCGGTACTGATGCCAGCGGCCCAGGCTGCTTCGGACTCCAGACCTCAGGACCGTGGACCGTGGACCCTGCCACCACCGCCCGGCCCCACCGCTGCCCTTTCCCCCGGCCGCGCTCAGAACGAAGCCGCTGGGCCGCAGGGCGCTGAGGGCGGCAATGGCAGCAGCCCTGGGGCGGGGCTCAAGGCGGAGGACCCAGCCGGGAAGGCGGGGAAAGAAGGCCCAGTGGGTGGTGGGCTCACTGTGAGCCCCAAAGCCAGCGAGAAGCCCATGACCCAGCGGGCCCTGACCGTCTTGATGGTGGTGAGCGGCGCGGTGCTGGTGTATTTCGTCGTCAGGACTGTCAGGTGAGGCAAAGCCTCGATAAGCCTCCCTCGAGGTCCTGAGATGGGCAAAGCAGAATTCTGTGGTCTGGCGTTGCCCATTCTCTGTTCCAAGGTATCACTGTTGCCTGCCTGAGTGCGATTGTGAAGATCACTGTCTTAAAAGCCTGTGGTACTTTTGTGAGAATTTAAGCCACCACGTAGTTACTCCCTTTCATTTATAAATTATAAATGAGTACCCCACCTCCAATTCTGTTTACCTTGCCTCAAAGGGCATACTTTCGCTGGCGGGAAGTAATCTTGTATTCTATCACAATATGTTGTAATACTTCTCTCTATTCTATATAGTATTGTGTACGTTGTCGTTTTGCCTTTTAGAATGCAAACTTTTTAAGGGCAGGATTCCTATTTAGTAGCATTGGAAGCCCTAAAGTTCTTTATAAAATCCTGCCACTTAATAGTAAATCAGTATTTATTTAAGTGGATTAATAGTGCAGAGGGACTTTATTATGGTTATTTTATAAAATATAAAAGTTTTTCCTTGCCAGAGATTTGTTACTTTGGCCTTTAGTCTGTCCCCTAAGTAATTAAATTGTACCATCTGACTTTTCCTACATTCCATCGTTTTTGACCTGGAAAAGTGACAATTTTATATGATTCATTCTGTTTCATACTCTCCATTAATCAGAAACATTTAGCATTCATTTTACATGGCACAAAGTGTTTCAATGCAAAGGTCATTAATTGCATAAGATGAAAAACTGATTACCTATTCAGGAAAAGAAAAAGTGTTATAAATAAGATCCAGTTTTAATATTGTAGCAAATGTTTAATATTCTAACAAAACTATAACTGTATTTACTTTAAATTTACAAATATTTGAATTAGTATATGGATAAATTTGATACTTTACACAAAAACCTTTGTAAAATGAATCCACCTATAAATAACTTTTAAGTCATTCAAAAGTTTCAATTTACAAAATACATAGTTTATTTATTTATTTTATTTTGTTTTTGAGCTTATTCTAAGTACAGAATGCTAGATTACTGAGTTATTTAAATTTCAGATTTTGAACATATATGATCACTTTACCTGTGAGGAAATTGACCCAGAAGGTTAAAATGATTTATCTAATGTCCCATGAGGTTACATGATAATCTATTGTCAATCTGCTGTTTACTTTGAGTATTTTCCAGTTAACAAGATGTCTATGTCCTAACTTCTGATCACCCCTTTTATTAAGTAAAACAGGTCATTATGGTGTAAGTACCATGAACAAAAGTAGATGATTGCCACTTATTTTTTTACTCTTATGCCTTATCAAGTAGAAAAGGATCCAATTAGTGATATTTGTTATTTTCAGTAGCTTCCATTAGATGTATTCCTTTATCACTGAAGTAAGATTGGTTTATGACATCAGTCATGGTATCAAAATACTACAACCATGTAATAAGATTGACTTGGAAAAATCTATAATAAAACTTCTTTTTGTGGGGTAGTTGGAGAGGTAGTCACCTCTCTGAAGAGCTGACATATACAGATGAAATGTCACAATTAGGAGGAGCCAGCCAAGAGAAGAGCTGAGAGAGCACTTTCTCAGTAGTTTCTTCCTTTATAAAATAGAGGATACGTTTGCAAGAATGCACTCATTTATTGTTTTCCAAACTTTCACCTTTTTTTTCCTTAACACCCTACCCTCTATTATTCATGTATTTCTTTAAACTAAAGAGTCCTTTTAAACATCTATTTATTATTTTGTGAATGGAAAACCAACATTCTTTGGCTTAAATACCTGATTTAGAAACTACAGTGGAAGCCACTGGTTCTAGACATTTGCTCCAGGGAGCCCTGGGGAGTGTTTGTGTGTGGTGTTTGTGGTGGTGGTTCTTTGAGAACTGTTCAGGGGATTTGCAGGATCAAAACAATTTTCAAAATAATACATTCTCCTACAAGTCAATAGGGTACAAGATGTTCATTAATACAGTTTCAAATTCTACATCATAGCTAACTTTGATGAAACTATCTTTTATTGAGTCTTAGTATAGTAGTAAAAAAGAATAAGCACTAGCATCTGAAAAGCCTATTAAAATGATCCTTCCTTTTTCAAGTTCTTACCTGTATGACCCTGGATTTTCTCCATATCCTTCAACCAAACAATACATTGCAAATGATTGAATTCATTTGCAAATATGAAAACATAGCTGTTTTCTATCATTTTCTATATAGTTTTGTCTGTTTAAGCCAGACATTAAAGAAATTGAAAAAATCTAAATCAATGCCATTTTTCACCCTTTTGTGTGTGTGTGTTTTCTTTTTGACAATATATTTTTCATTAAAAAGTTATGTTAACATACAATGGATTTATTATTTTAAATCAAATCATAAACATTAAAAAGTTTTCTTAGGTTTAATTAATATGTTAAATATTTATATATAATATATATAAGTATAAGCTATTTAGGTTCCTGAATAATTTTTAAGACTGTAAAGCCCAAGACCAAATGTTTGAGAACCACAATAGACAATAATTTGAGCTAAGTACTATTGGTTCACAAAAGCCAGCAAATCCAATCTCTCTTTCTGTTAAAGAGGAAGTTAGAAAATGTTTATGAAGAGTTAAAGTCATATTATCACCAAACTCAGACTTTATTCTTGATATAAAGGAAGATTAGGAAGAAAATTGAAACAAATGATTATTATTTAATACTATCTGTATGCAATTAACCCTTGAACAATGTGGGATTTAGGGATGCTGACCCCTGTGACGTGGAAAATCTGGTTATAACTTTTTTTTTTTTTTTTTAGGTTTATTTTACTGTTTGAGAGAAGGTGAGAGAGAGAGAGAGAGAATGGGGAAGGGCCCAGAGCAGTCTCCATAATTGTACATCACTAGTTGTGACATGGTTTTGTTCAACACAGGTGGATATGGGGCTGCACAGGGAGGGAACAGGACCAGGGCTTGGAATCGCACCCTGTAACTCATGATTATGCGGCAAGCACTCAGCCACTAAGCTATCTGGCATCCTCTTCTTATAACTTTTGACTCCTCAAAAACAATAGCCTACTATTGACTGAAAATCTTACTGATAACATAACCAATTAACATATTTTGCATGTTATATGTATTTATTATTACACTATATTAAGGTAGAGAAAGAAAATATTAAGAAAATAATAAGGAAGATAGAATACATGTATATATAGTATTTGTTGAAAAAATCCACATATAAGTGGATCTCCTTATTTATAATATATATATATATTATAAATGTGTATGTATATATTATATGTATATATGCATATATGTATATAAATGTATATTGGCATTGATTATCTTCATCTCTGTAAAGCTTGGTGCGGGATACAGTCTTTTCAGTTTGATTCTATTGAATTACTCACCTGTGTCACCATTCATATTCTGAACTATTTCTAAGAAAAACTATACTCTTTAACCAGGATTATTACCTTCATTTGGTCTAAGTCCTAAATTTAGTTGGCTACCTGACATCCAAACTTGATCAGTACTTACAATGTCTGGGCAGTGATAGAACTCATGTACTTTTTGCTTCCAGACTAGGAATGAAAACCATTCATTTTGGTAAATGCTCAGTTGGCCCCATGCTTTCAAAGTACCTTATTTTTCTGTATATAAGATGCTTCCATGTAAAAGATGACCCCTACTTTTTTAACCCAACATTAAGAAATCAATGCATGGGTTACTCATGTGTATAAGACAACCCCCAATTTTTGCTCTAACAATTTCAAACAAAAGTTACCGTCTTATACACAGAAAAATATTGTATGTATGACAGCACACCAGCATTAGTTATTTGTGTTAAGGGGAAGAAATAGGCCAAAGTTATTTCTTTAACTGACGGGACAAAAGTTGACACTGAAAATATTTTACTTGTAAAATACTTAATCTATTAAACTTTCAAATGGTTCTCTTTTAATCTAATTTAGTTGTGAATATGTGACCAGAAATAATTTCCACTTTGACTTTGGACATATTCCAAAGAATTGAATAGATTCCCTCTGTAGAAATTGGAAAATATATACAAGGAACAGTAGGAATAAAGTAGGCTTCCTAAGATTAATATATAATCTCTGTGAGAAGAGGCTCATTGTGTTATCTCTGCTATAACCCCCAGTCCTGAAATTATGTACAACACATAGGAGGCACTGAATAAATAGTTGCCTAATGAGTGTTTTTTGTTAATTCTTTATGTTGCTGTATAGGTAGGTAGTTATGATTTGGAAATTTAAGGATAATTACCGTTACTTACTGATATAACAAAGAAGTATGAAGATCTCAGGTAATACTTAGATTTCTTACCTCTCTGTTGGACATTTTTCTCACAGTAAAATCTATAAAGCAAGAAAAAATTACCCTATAGAATTGTTATTATTTTTTCAGAAAAGTCTTAACAGTGAGACCAGCCAAATACTGAGTTACCACGTGAGAACAATTATCCTGAAGGATAGATAGTCCATGCCTGCAGCTGAGTTTTCATATTAGAGAAATAAACTTTTATTGCATTAAGCTATTGAGATTGAAATTGATTGTCACCTCAGCATAACCTATATTGCCCTGATTAAAATAACATATCAGTTCTAATATGTGTACAATCATGTTTACCTCAGAGGTTTTACCATTTTGGCATAAGCCCTTCATAATGGTAAGAGAGACTTGAAAATTATATAATCTTCTTAACCAACACCAATAAATTAAATAATTTTTTTTTAAAACAACAGTGCACAGGTGCTTTTGACTGCTACAGCCTAGAAATGAGTCTAATTGTATGAAGATCTGGGAATGAGTGATTGTATGTGTATGTATGTTCCATATTTGCCAAGCACTAGTAATGTCTGCTGTATGAAGTGGTAACACCAGAGGCCATACGACTGGAAAGTGTCTAAGCTCCTGTAGAGCTCAGCATTTCAATTCTACTTTTGGTATTCTGTATTGCTCAGTGAGTTCCTGAAGTGAATATTGATTATATTTTTACCCTTTCATTGGAACGAGTTTGCATGATACAGAATAGTAGAACAAATTCTTATTGATGCTCAGAATAATAAGCAATTAAATAATGCTTTTACAGATAGTTTGGTCTGCACTATTTCTCCATGCTTTCTTCTAAAGTATACACATTATAAAGGATGAACAATGATACCCGTTGCAAAACTATACTAACTCTTGAAAAAGTAATGTTGCTATATAAAATTAACAAAATTATGTACTCTTTAATTGCTTATTATTTTCTCTTCTTACTTTTGACTTGCTTACTTGTTTACTATGTATTTCTTTTTCTAGTTCATAGCTCTTTTCACTTTCTTATAATTTAGGTCTACTATGGCCCATTATTCCTATTACTGTGCCTTGTAGTATCTGCATGAATCCTTTGATCTCTATCACTCCCTCAAATTGCCTTATGTTCCTATTTGGGTATATGTGTTTTTTCCCACATGGACTTTCTAAATCAGATATTATGATTGGCAAATCATATCTTTGTAGGGTAGGCTGCAATGTAGTCATTATCCAATGTAGAAATTGACAGTCCTGGTTTAGAAAAAGTATGTACCCATCCCAGGATCATATTAGTTCTAGCTGACAGTAGGGGATTTTGTTTGGTAGAAAACATGATTAACCATCATTACCCATTCAGAAGAGCTTAGAGGTGCAAATTTTTTGTAGGCAGAACTTGGAATAGTAGACATTGATAGGTCCCATGATAGCAGGTGTTATGCATTATTCTAATTTTCATCTATTTCAGTGGTCAGACCCCAATATATAAACTAGCTAAAAGCAACACTGCACTGATTGGCAACACTTTCACAGAAGCCTAGGACTCAAGTCTGGTTTAAAGACAGCTTTGTTCATGAATTTTGGGCTGCTGAATATCGGGGAAGAGAAAAAGATGAAAAGAATATGATGATCTACAAAAAGCTTGTCCAACCCAGTGGGCTTATGCAGCCCAGGACAGCTATGAATGTGGCCCAACACAAATTCATAAACTTTCTTAAAACATATTTTTTGCGATTTTTTTTTTTTTAGATCAGCTCTTGTTAGTGTTAGTTGTATTTTATGTGTGACCCAACGCAATTCTTTCTCCATTGTGGCCCGAGCAAGCCAAAAGATTGTATACCCCTGACCTAGATGGCAATGGGACCACTGAGCTAAGCTGAAAAAACAAGTATAGAATGAAACTGTTAAAAAGTGGGTACTTTTGTGGTACTTTCATTTTTGATTGAAAACTGCTGAGGAAAAAAATGTGGTTAAATGTATTCAGGGTGGAGGGATTGTTAATAGAACCAGCCTAAAAGATCTTAAGAAGACATGAATCAGAAGGAAATACACATTTGGGCAATGGAAGATTGACAACCTAACTTAAAGAAGCTAAGCTACTAAGTCACCTAAGATGCTAATTCTATTACTACCTATAAGTAATAAAATTCTAATTGAAAGTGACTTTAATATAAGGACATATTTTGCTGTTATTGTTGTAGTTGTTTACTTATGAATATGAGCAGGCTCAGGCTTGGTTCATTGATTTGGGGGGATTATCAAAAATTTGGCCTTTTCCATTTTTGACTCTCCATAGGTTGGCTACCTCAAATTTAGCATTATGTTCTCACGCAATAGTGACTCAACCAGCAAAGAGGGAAGAGGTCTGAGCAGAGGCTTTCTCTTTCTATGTTCTTTTTTTATTAGGTAGAAAAAAATTTCCCAGAAACCCCACTACTTGAGGCATTTCTTTTTAACCTATTTGTCTGAACTGCTTCATCTACTGAACCCTAGCCTATGACCAGCAAAATTATAATTTATACCGACTATTATAATTAATATGTAACTCTTAGGACTGGACTCAATTGCTAGCTAAACTAAGTCATGGTTCTGTTAAGGGAGAAGAAGAGGGTTTCCTTTTGGATAAACAAAAAACAGACTCTGTTACAGTGATCAAAACTAAGAGATGGCCTAACCAGCATATAAATGTACTTATTGATGCAAGTAGCTACACCAAGTTATTACTTTTTACCTCAAAAACATTAACAAGAAAATACAGTTCACCAGAAAAAATATATTCAGTCTGGTATAATGTAAGATTATGTATTGTATTGGAGATGAGAAGGCTGTTTTGGTAGCCACTTTTATGACCTTGGTTAAAATAACTGATTCATTAGGAAGAGAAGATGGCTTAATGATTTAGAACCTAGGCTTGGGAGTCAGATTGCTTCTATCGTAGGCATTTAATGTCCCAGATTAATTTTTTTCCAAGCCCTGCCTCTCTGTGTATAAAATGAGGATCCTCATAGGATTCTTGTGAGGATTATATCAGGTAACACTTATAAGCTCCTTAACTCAATGTTTGACATAATGTACACACTCAGTAATTATATTTAGTGATTGTTTAAAAATCTAGAATTGGAATTATAGTATATTTAGGGGTTTTACTAGATTTTCTGATGCCTCCCCCATACCATATTTTCTGTGTTATTTGACCTCTGAAATGATAATGGTATGTTTAGCAAGGCTAGACATGGGTTAGGAAGTGGGGAAAGGTGATTCATTGTAAGAGAAATATGCTGGAGGGTTGGTCATAGAGTTAGATGTGGGCTGGGATGAATCTCAGAGGTGTGCTGGGTTATAGATAGGACTTTAAATTTGGTTGAGAAATAAACCAATGCTGAACTCTTAAAAGTGGAGGATTTGTTTCACTTGGGCATATCCACCACAATACCATCAAATAGGAGACAAATCTAAACACCGGAACTGCTTGTGCTCATATGTACAGTACTAAACTACAAGGAGCTAAGTGAATAAAGACAATCAGGAAAACAAGATTGAAATATCCTACACATCGATGAACATGTATTTCATCTTTTCTCTTTTAACTTTTGGGTGTTAGCAGTGAATATTTTAACTAGATGAACAGTAGCAGGATACTTTTGGGGGTAATCTTCTATTTATTACTGCTCTTGATCAAGGTTGTGATAGTAACAGAGCTTGGTAACTGATAGGCCAATAGAGAGGACACAAGACTAATTATGAAAGGCCAAAGGAATTCAAAAGCATAGTAGTTTGAAAACTTCACCTTGGAATCAATAGCTCCTGAGTGCATCATTGCTTTACATCAAAGTGGAATAATCAAAAACAGTCAAATTATTATTATTATTATTATTTTTTAATATTATTATATTTTATTGTTAAATTTAATGGGGTGACATTGGTTGGTAACAATCAGACAGTTTCCCAATGGACAACTCCACATCACATCACCCATTCAAATTATTAATAACTCATTTTATCCTGTGTAGTAAGGCAGGGATATCGCTAGCACTGAATGTGGTTCCATGTTAGGCTGACAAGAGGTCCCATTTTAAACAGGACAGAAAACAATGGTACTATCTTGTTTCAAACAGGACATATGGTTAACCTACTGATACCTTGATTTTAATCCATTGAGACTAGGGTGACCATATGTACCATTTGAAATGGGACAGTAGCCTTATTTTCTGTCCTGTTTAAAATCGGACATCTCATCAGCCTACTGCATGTAAAATAATTTAAAAGAGAAAAGCAAAAAGTCAGTTTGGCTTTTAAAAGTAAAGACTTATTTAGTAAGCAAATGAAAGAAAATTACGTATTACAATATGGTAAATTTTCATACCCAAAAGATAAAAATGAAATTCCATAGTACAGGATACAAGTTGATTATTGATAATTCTAATTTGGGTAGTCTTTTAGAATCACCTGTGTACTACCTAAAACATCCTAAATGAGACTCTTAGTCTTGGAGTGAGTGTATATTTAATATAATATGTTTAATTATTCTAGAGATGATGTTCTTTCAAGTTTCTCTTATTCTAGAGCTGATTGCATATAAAATTATAGGTATCTTTGTTATACAGAGAAAATGCAAGATATATTGTGAATTTATATATTTCAGTTAAAAAATTTCACAGGTATTTATTAGACATCTGGTTTATGTCGATCCCTGTGTGCTATGGGTATATAATAAGTAAGAACAGGTTTATCTATTTCCTGCTTCCATGAAACTAATGATCTAGTATGAAAGATAAATAGTTACACTAGTAAGTATGCAAGACATCTTTGCTAAGTACCTTAAAGGAGACGTATATGGGTGCTATGGAAGCCAATCAATAATAGGTGTTTGTAACTTATCTAGGTTGATCAGGGAAGACTTCCCTAAGGAAGTAACTGGAGTGAAAGATGAATAGACATTAATACAACAATATTGTGGTGGGTGAGAAAGTGTGAGAGTTATAATGGAATGAGAGAAGGCTTTGTGGCTGAAGTGCTGAAAGTGAATTAGAATGTAAAGTGAAGAGCAAGGTGAAACTAGAGATAAGTTTGAGCCCTTCTGTGTTGAAATTTGTAGGTCATATTACAGAATTACTTAATGATTTCTGCTGAGCAGTAAGAAACCATTGGAGATTTTAGGATGGAGGGGAAGTTAGTGGGTGACCAGAATACACAGAGGAGGAAGACAGATATGAAGGTATTTTAATAGTCAAGGCAATTGATGATAGCAGTGGTGAGCACTTTAAGTGAATGAACTTCAGTGATTCTCAGAAACTACAGTCAATAGGATTTTGGGATTATGACTTCATTTTAACTCAACTGACTCTGTGAAGATCCTATCTTCAACTAAGTTCATACACTGAGGAACTGGGGGTTAAGATTTAACGTGAGAATTTTAACATGATTCAACTCATAACATACACTTATTGGTGTCTACTTCTTGAAGAACTTCAAATGACAACTAATGGATTAGATTTTGTGAATGGGAGATGATGAGAGAAATTATTTTTATTATATGTTATATCCAATTGGGTTGGCTTTCCTCATGTAAATCATAGACAACTAAAATTGTGGCTAACTGATTTTTATTTTCTTATATCATAATGGCTAAAAAAAAAAGTTTCAAAATCATTGTTGGTTACTAAATCACTTTTTTTTTTTTTGCCAAAATATAGTAAAGACAAAAAGTCTGTATCAATAGTTATATCTTTATTAAGATTCACTCTGCTTTATCATTATGTCTGATCACATAAAGGAATGTATGTCTATAACATATACAGTAAGTAATATATTCCTTAGTCTAGTTTTGAATGTGCTATAGCTGTAGAAGAAATTAAGGAATAAAATTACTTAAATCATACTATGGTTAATAATACCCTGCAGGCATTCCATTAAAGTAAATAAAAAAGAATAAAATCAGGTGGGTACAGCAAGTTACAGCAGCCTTGGTCGGTTTTCTCCCTTTCATAGAGTAATAAAATGAAATGGATTTTATTCTGTTGTGGTTATTTTATGTGGCATCATACCTTTTTACATAAAATTTTATCAAGCTTACTTTAGTATTTTAGTTTTATTTTTCTACTGTAGCTTTTGCATGTTATTTAGACAAATATTTTTTACCAACTCAATCATAATGGAACATTGAGGAATCTGCATCTATATATGACAGCTACTTGAAAAATAACTTGAATACCTAGAAGAGAGCTGATCATTTACCTGTGCACGCCATATAATGAGTGAATATAATTCAATGTAATAAACTGTATAGCTATTTTATTTTGCCCTCTTAGGCACACATAGACGAGTTTGGGTATCACAAGCTTAATGAAAACATTGATTTGTAAGAAAAGAACTAGAGCTGTTAAAATTGCATGAATTTTAAAGCCTCTTTTACTTTTTTGTTTAAAAATAATGTACACTGTACATTATAAGATAAAAACTCTGTTACTTAAATTTTTATTACCTTTTTATGTATATTGTATTTTACACGTAATATTTGTTAATATTTTAAGAAGATGGTTCACTGAATCAGTCCAGTAATTTTAAAACTTTACAAGTGCTTTTGACTTTCCTGAGTAAAAACAATATATATGGGTTCACATATATTTTTAATATATTGGATGTTTTCATGGCCAGGTAGCTGTCATGACCAGTTAGCCAACACTGCCTGTATCTTTGGATTTAGGAACGACATTTTTAGGGAAATTCATTTCAAGTTAGAATTTTATTACATACGGTTTTTACTTGACTTATTCTTATGTAAATTAGTAACATTTACTAAAAATACTAAATTAATTTAAATTGCACTGCATCCCTTCATTAATTTGGTACATAGCAATGCACTATTTCTGTATATAATGTAAGTGCTTGTTTTTCAAGAGCTTGTTTTCATCTTTGGAACATTATACTTACGTATGTAATTAAAGGACAATATAAGCCATCATAAAAAACCAAGTACTCACAAAGTCCAGTCAAATGTTTACACTTTAAACAGATAGAGAAAATAGTGTTATTTGTTTAGCCACTCATTGACTAGATTGGGAATTCATTTGTCAAAGACCTAGAGAGTAGATAAGAGTGGCCGCTGAGATAAATTTTAATAATCCTTAAGCTGTGTGTTCATATTCTCATGTTTAAGACTTGCCAAGGTGTCCTATGACCAGCAATGGCTATATTATTAACATATTGACTATATGATATGTAATATGTAACCTGGAAAAATCTGATTTATTTCCAAAAATAATTTCCTATGACATTAATTTTTTCTTTGTTGACTGAAAATGAATGTTTGGAAAGCTACCTGGTTTAGAAAGTTGAGCAACAGACTGGCAAAAAGGAAGTAAAGAAATTATACCTCTGAATATCCTTAATTTATACTGCCAAATTGGTTCCCTCACTCTTGTATATTAACTTTTTTAATCAAAAAATTACTTGCAAATGTTATTAAATTATGTGGTTCAAATGTTGACCAATAATTAACTATAATACACTGTTTTTTGTTTGTTTGTTTTATTTTTACTTCCAGAGTCAGTCCTTTTATAATTTCTGTTCTTAGTTTTTCTGTGAATTACTTTTATAAGTCTAAATCAGAGATTGGCAAATGATGACCCATAGAGAAAATCTAGTCTGCTGACCTTTTTTTTTAAGGTCTATGAGCCAAGACTTTTTTTAAGTGTTGTTAGAAATCAAAACAAAGAAGAAATTAAGATGAATATGTGACAGAGACCATATGTTATCTACAGACCTAAAATATGTACTATCCGTTTCTTTATAGAAAAAATTGAGACTTCTGGTCTACATAGAGTGTGTGTGTGTGTGTATATATGTGTGTGTGTGTGTGTGTGCGTGTGCGCGCGCGCGTGTGTGCGCACGCACATGCATACCCATAGATACAGACACACATATATACATGTTAATTTTTTTACAACCTAAACATTTAATTTTTTACTATATAAAAAAAGACTAACTCATACTTCATACTATCAGCAATCTACCTCATATTGTTAGTTCTTACCTTATTATTAACTCTTTCTTTT
>PVKE010030915.1:0-19361 GCA_004027555.1 Craseonycteris thonglongyai
CACCCCATTAAATTTAACAATAAAATATAATAATATTAAAAAAAAAAAAGAGGGGATGATACTCCCATATGTGGTGGTTATGGATATTTAAATGAAATAACACCTACAAGCCCCCAGTGCGGTGCTTGATATACTGAAGTGCTCACAGATATAATATTCATTCTTTCCTCCCTTCTTATTCTCCTTTTCTTCCATCTTTCATCCTATTAAAACATCTATTAAATTAGAATGTATAAATCGCTAAGGCCTAGAAATGTCTAGTAAATACTGGAATTTGTTTCTGTAGTCTGTAACCTATAAAAGTGACTACTTTATCATATTTATTATATTTTATGCACCAATATTTTTTATTTCACATATGATTTTTAAGTGCGAGAATTTCTTAAATTTTTATTTCATGCCAAATAGTTATGTTGATATCTTTTTTTTCATCAAAATTATTCTTTTTATTCTTTTTCCCTAAGTCAAGCTTGTCTAACCTGCCACCTGTGGGCCACGTGCAGCTCAGGATGGCTTTGAATGTGGCCCAAAGCAAATTTGTAAACTTTCTTAAAATTTTTTTGTGACCCCCCTTTTTTAAGCTCATTAGGGGAAGCCAGGATGGCTCAGTGGGTTGAGCACTCTCTTTGTAGCGCTGGGGACCAGTGATCATATCCCCGCCCTGGCCCATGCGGACCCATATGCTGAACTGGGATCTCCCCCAATTCAATTCTCTCTCTGTCTCTGTCTCTCTCTCTCTCTCTCTCTCTGTCTCTCTCTCTCTCTCTCTGTCAAAAATAAATAAATAAATAAATATTTAAGCTCATTAGTTATTGCTAGCATTAGTGTATTTTATGTGGGGCCAAGACAAATCTTCTTCCAATGTGGCCGAGGGAACCTTAAATTTTGGACACCCCTGTCGTAAGTAATATAATTGTTTCTAGGGGCACAAAATCAACATGGGGTTTGGTAAACATGGCTATTCCTTGATGAATAAAAATATGAAAATATATGGGGGAGAAGGGCTAAATATATATTGGTACTTGTAGGCTAGTAAAGTGACACAAGTAATTCACACACACACACACACAGACACACACAAAATGTTAGAGAATGGATTATTTTCCCATAGTACCGGAAATAGTAATAATTATATCAAAGATACCTGTGCATCCTCATAGTTCATAAAGTTCAAGGAGAAGCATTTGGTCACTTTTAAGTCCTCAGAGAAAGAGAATGAATTTCATTTTATGTTATTGTGTGTGTTTCCATTATGTCAGGCTCCCTAGGATTCCAAAAGGTATTTGTAAATGTCCTTGTTGCATGTGTTTCAGTCACTGTCTACATATTTATTGACAACTGGCACTGTGCCTGGTATTAAGTCTATAAAAATATAGCCAGCTTCTTCCTTGTGTTTAAGAAGCCCCATGATCTGAGTTCCTGGGGACACATCTTTGTATAGTAACTAACTACACTAGAATGGAATGAGATCCTCGTGATCTAGAGTGTACTTACGACAGAAGAAGTCATTAATTCTAGTAGGATAACTGAAAAAGATTACGTATGAGCTGAGTGATGAAAACTGACCAGGAATTTGCTAAAGAGAAAAAAAGTGAGAGTATTCTAGTTATCTGTGTTCAAATAAAAACCATCTGCTCTTCTTGTTTGTTGTATTGTATTCTATGATTGCTTAGAATATAGAGACTATTTTTTTTTGCTCCTAAAATATATAAACCACATTTAAAGCTCCATGAAGGTGGGCACAGGGCCTACAGAAATTTCTTTTTGAGAAAACTATTTTCATTCATGTATTCAGTCAGTCAGCCAGCCAGCAATATGCATGGAGAGCCTGCATGTGCTAAACAATGTGTAGGAGAGAAGACTTATGTGGCGGGAAGGATTCAAGTGTCATGTCCACCCAGGAAAAATTTTGTAAAGACCAGAGGAGTCAAGATTGAGTTTGGTAAATGGCCACAGTTAGGAAGAAAGGACAGAGAGAAGGAAAAGAGGTCTGACAACCAGGCAGATGGATCACAGAGGTTTGAGGAGGAATGATGGACCCACCGACACCCAATGCTGAGAGGTTGGTGGGCTACTGAACCATTTGGCAGTTACTACCAATGTGAAGGTCACACAGGAGCACTGTGCTGGGGACAGTGGAGGGGACAGGAACAGACAGAGCACCAGTAGGGATACAAGAGCAAGCACAGGGCAGGCAGAATGGGGTCAAGAGATAATGTTCCCCAACATTATCCTATGTGGGAGCCTCCCGCATAGGCCCCAGCAAGAACTGAACTGGGGGCACACCCCACTTCAGCATCAGGGTCTGCCTGGGCCGGGCCCAGGATTCGATTCTCGGGCTCCGGGGCTGCAAAGCGAGTGCTTAACCCACTGAGCCACCCCAGCCTCCCAAGAGAGGTGTACCTTTAAGAGCAAAATGGACGTATGGATGCAATTTATCATTTTTCAGTGTCAAAATTCTTGGAATAGTTATTATTTAATGAATTCCCTGTCTTGTTTAATTTTCTTTATGTATTTTCAGGTTAATCCAATATGTGAAACAATTTGTATTTGTTCACTGAATATAGTGCATGTTTATGAACTTTTTCCTCATTATCCCACTGTATTTAAATTAATGGATACAAATGGGCATTTGTATTATTTGTCTATTTGTAATAGACTGCATTTCTAATGAGTACATACAGCTCACACAACAATTTGGTTCTTATTGCACTGAATAGTTTTCATTGTAATAGCTCATTTTATTCTGAATAATTTTATTTATATGCTTAAAATATGAAGTCACTATATTGCTTTTTTGCTACATATATAATAAGCAGTGTTAATACTAGAATTTACAAGAGTGATTACAAATGAAAACTTATTTTTGAACATGGATTTCTCAGCATGAGAACAAAATGTATTCAGGTGTTTAATGTATAAAGGGAGAAATATGTGTTTAAAATTAGGATTGTACCATTCAGAGACTGTAATTCATGCAGTCATAAGTAAAATATAAATGCTTCGTATCAGTGGATAGAGGAAAAAGGCACATTTCAATAAAATGTTTGGTGATTAAATATCTCTACTTAGGAAAAAAAAATTAAAGGTAGTTGAAAGTCAAGAATCCAGGTGGCATCAGGCCTTTAACATATTTTCAGAATCAGAAAACTATAGAGATTGAATAACTGAACCCAGGTGATAAGTAGAAAAAAATCTTATTATGTGAAAAATCAGAGGACACCCACCCTCCACTGACCACCACCGTTAGCAGCATTGCTACTTTCCTTTCTTCTGAGCCAAGATAGAAGTACATTCAAGGTTCGATGAACCCCATTCTACTTTAACGACCTCCATAAAAAAACAAAAAGATCCTCCATGAATTGAAAGTGGGCCTTGACTTATTTTCCTGGTAGTGGCTAAGGATTTGCACTGGTCAGTCTGTACTCTTGCATGGGTGATGCTCTGGGTTTAATGCTGCACCGTGAGAGAAAGTTTGCTAGATTTGTCAGACTGTGAGACAGAACATAGCCAGCTAAGCCGCAGGAGATGAAAATCTGTGCTGTTGGCCACACTAGCAATGCTCCCGCCGCAGGTCACTGAGCATAAGAGGTTCCCTTGGACAGACTGTCCCATGGCTGTGTGGCACCTGATTAAGCCCCCATGATGTGCTCACTCAGAGTGAAGTTGGGAGGTTGATCCAGTTTATCTGGGGCACCGCCTGCACCATTTTTAGGCCCTACCTGAATGTCTTTCTTACCTTTTACACTGATTGTTCCCTCTTTTCCTTCGCTTGTCCCACACCATACCACCTTGTCAAAAATCCCTTTCTAGATAGTCACTGGTATGTATTCGTGAAAACCCAAGCACCAGGTCTCCTGAGGATTTTGAATGTTAAATTTATCTCCAAACCATTGTTTTTCTTCTTATAGCTATCAAAGGGTAATTGCCATCATATCCAAAATAAATCATTTAAGTAATTTAAAATTTTTCTCCTACAAATTTCACAATGAGTAGCAGAGGTGTATGACTGAGAGAGAAGCAGTTTTTGCATTTATTCATTTTTTAAAATTTTTATAGAGGAAACCCCCCATGATGATAGAAGATCTTTTTGAAGACATGAAAGATGGTGTGAAGCTGCTTGCTCTCCTGGAGGTCCTATCTGGGCAGAAACTGGTAAGAATTTTTCTGTGACCAGACTTGTCAACTTGTTCCCATTTGGAATTGGTGGTTGTGGAGTTGGGGAGTATACAAATAAGGAACTCTGCCCACAGGAGAGAAAGTTCATCCCTTTTGTAGTCAGTAAAAAACAGAAAACATGAGATCACGGCTCACTTCTGAGAGCAAGGAATACATTTCCTTTCTTGCTCCCACACACATTTAGTAGATTTAAAACACTGTGTGTAGTAGTAACAACCTTAGAAGTAAGAACCAAGAGTTCCCTCAGTAATCATTGTGGTTAACCATTGCACGTGTGTGGTGTTCAGGATGCTTAGATGCAAACATCTACCTCCCTTGAAGTGCTGGCTTTCCATTTGGAAAGGGCTGTTGGTCCATACCTGTGTATTCATATAGTTGTTTGCTGGAAATTAAGCATGAAATCAACATGGCATTTTTTAATGCCCTTGTAGACACCCTCCCTCATCAGTCACCTGTAACAGAAACAGCCTGTTCAGAGGCATCTGCCTTTATGTGCAGTGGAACCAGCAGGGAAACAAACAGCATTAACAGTGAGCTCTAAAACATAATTTTCTACGTTAGTCAAATTATTAAAAAAAATACTTTTTAATTTCAGAGTGGTAGAGAAGTAAATGGTGTGCAAACATAACTATTTACAAATGATGTTTACCATAATTAATGGTACCATAAAAAAAAGGGAGGCAGTGTAGGTAGAAGAGGATAAAGGAGTCAAATATATGGTGATGGAAGGAAAACTGACTCTGGATGCTGATCACACAGTTCACTAGATAGCTGATGTATTATAGAATTGTACATTCGAAACCTATATATTGTATTTTGCTAACCAATGCCACCTCAATAAATTTAATAAAATTAAAATAAGATATTGAACCTCTACAAAGATGGAGCTCAGGAAATAGTCTTCAGAATGTTGCGTAATATGCTAGACACAGTGTCCAAAATTGGGAGTACTTCATTTTTTTTCTTTATTTCATCTTTACAAGAGCTATACAATCATTATTACTTGGATAATTTAGTATTTTTTATAAAAAGTCTTTTTGCCTGAACATAAATTTTCAGTTAATTTTATACAGGGAGCCCTAAAAATAGCTTTTGTAAAAGGGTTGTTGGTTGAAAAATGCAAACTGATAGTAATTTTGTATAAGCTATTTATCTAATCTGATTCATGTTGTAACTGATGCTTACTATGCCCCAAATGTCATCTCAGCTCCTGTCTGATTTCAGCCAAGGCCATGGTGGGCATCTCCTCTACCCTCAAATCAGGCACTGGTAGCATATCTCGGTGGTTCCACTCCCAGGCCCACACATTTCACAAGGCAGCCCTCAAATGTAGGCAAGTTAATGATCCCAAAGGACCACCAATCAATGGAGATGGGAGTCCTAGCAAGTGCTCCAGCCTGGCATTTGTAGGAGGGTCAGGTCTGAGGCATATTTTACACATCTCATAGGGTGCCCTGCGGGATCGTCGAGGGGACTGGGCCCCAATTGCCTACGTGGAGACCCTAAATAGCACACTCGTTACTGAGTTCCCCCCTATTTCTTATTTCATTCTCCACGCCTCCTCACTCCTACTACCTGGGATCATTGCCCCAATAACTACACACACCCAAGTCCTTGTCTCAGGCTCTGTTTCTGGGGAAATCAAACTCATATGAACAGTCAATTTGGAATATACAGACATGCATATGAACTAAATTCATAGAATGAGTACTAGGATGTAGGCGTCATTGAAGCATATACTCCTACTCCTTTGATTGCCGGATATAACTGATCATCTTTGTTTACCCTCTTGAATTAAGCTATTTTCTAGAAGGTCAAGGGAACCTTCACTACAGTTCTAACAGGTTTATTTAAGAAGTATATTATTGTAAGTGTTAATATAATTCTGCCATTGTGCTCGGCTAACAGTCTATAGACACTTTCATGGGCATTTAACTGCCAAGCTAAATGATCCTAGACAAGTGTGCATTTTGACATAAGAATCCATCTTCTGTATAAGTGCCCTACTCATTCAGACATAGTTAGAATTATAGGACCAATTTCAAAAATATCTCAGCATTCTCATTTAACAGGTGAAGAAACTGAGACTTAAAAGGACAGTTTCTGAATTAACCATTATTATTTATCATTATTCTGGATGTCAGTTTTCACAGGAGGAAAGAAAGATGATTCAATAAATGGAACAGAAAAAAAAAAGCTTATCCTAATAGAAAAAGATGACCTTGGATACTTACCTTATGGCTCATACAAAAAAAAAAAAGGATTAAGGACCTAATGCTAAAAACACTTCAAACTCTTCAAGGAAAATTTAAGTGAACCTCTCTGAGACATCAGAATAGAGAAAAATAATAAGGCACAAAATATTGACTATAAAAATTGCTATACTTGACTAATATTAAAATTAGAATTGTTTTTAAATTCAAAACCTTCTAAGAAAGTAACTAAAGAAATTAAAAATTGGTCAAAGATATTCAAAATATATGTTGTGAAAGGTTTAAGAAAAGGTTATATTAATAATACATAAAATACATTCTCAAAACAATGAGGACAAACAACCCAAAGGGAAACCTGGGCAAGGAAAGGCATTTTATAGAAGGAACAGGCATTAATAACGAACAGAAGATAGGTTCACGTCATCGCTGATCAAATGAAGTTCAAATGAACCCAGTGAAAGACCATGTTATGGACATTCAGTTGGAAAATTATTAATATCTGTCAAAATCAAATGTTGGACAGGATATGCGTGCATAGAATTATACTTGTACTGCTGACAAGAGTGAAAAGTAGAGCAAGCACTTTGAAAGAGTTTGGCATGATTGTAGAAGTTCAAAAGTCACCATGCCCTCCAACACAGCGATTTCCCTCTTATGCATACATCCAGGAGGAACTCTGTACTTGTACCAAAGGTGGGATGTGCAAGAATGATCTGTCAGCACAGGGCACACTAGACATAATCTGAAAATAACCCAGGTTCACACCTGAAGGAGAGTAGAGGAATGGCGCATAATAGAGCTGTCAAAATGACTGAAATGCAGAGACAGACAACAACCTGGGTGAATCTTTGGAATAAAATAATACCTGGAAACTTAAGTCTCAAAGGATTAGTACAATGATATTCTTTATGTCAAGTTTAAAACTAACATAAATATTCTTTTAAAGAATGCATATACATAAAATGAATTTATATAAAGGGGAAAACATTGGACTGGATTTAGTGTGATCGTTGTCATGGATGTAGGAAGACTGATGGATGAGTGAATGGTGCTGGTCTTGAGGGGTATGGCACTCATATTCAGTTTTCAAGTTCAGGTCCTGGCTTTGTTTCCATTGGCAGGTTCAGGGGTGATTTTTTACATTATAAAGAATACTTAACTAAATAACTAAGTAAGATGGCCATTTATGGATGCATAATGGGACTGTGTCATGTATAACAGAGGTTCCCAAGTGAAGAATAAATACAAATCAAAAAATTAAAAAAGGACAGTTTCCATTTACGTATGTGTTTAATATCATA
Organism: Craseonycteris thonglongyai; assembly: GCA_004027555.1. Classification (NCBI taxonomy): domain Eukaryota; kingdom Metazoa; phylum Chordata; class Mammalia; order Chiroptera; family Craseonycteridae; genus Craseonycteris; species Craseonycteris thonglongyai. Next base: position 7,694 of record PVKE010030915.1, read on the forward strand.
TCATGAAAATTGTTACCTGGTGCACTACCAATGGGAAAGTTAAAGCTACTAGATTTTGAGCTTTTTTGGGAGCTTACTTAGTCTCAGTGTCACACAGAAGAGACCAGTTCATCCACTATGTAACTATAGAGAAATTACTGCACCTCAATTATCTGTTTGGTCTCTGCAAATGTAAAGGAGACTAGTGCTCTCAGCTTCATTGAAATTATTTTGAGTGTTAGATGCACATGATGGCACATAGAAAGCACATAATAAATTTCAGTAACTCAAACACAGGCAACCAGAACATACTATTGTGTGAATAACATTTTTATTCTCACAGTCCTACTTTTTACCCTTGGTTCCTATGCTCCATGTATTTCAGTCATCCAAACTGAGAAATGTCCCTAATGCTGTCAGTCACCATTCATGTTAGTATAACTGAAAGAGAAAATGGTAAGTGACCAAGAGTACTTGTTTGCAAGATTTTATTTTTCAGAGCAGTTCCAGGGCTACAAGAAACAGACAAGTACAGAAATTTTCCATAGGCACTCTGCCCTCACACATGCAGCAAAAGTACTTTTCATGTGAATATTTCCTAACTAGGCGTGACAGTGTCAATAGACCACACAGGAATTTTGTGAATTTCTGCTCTAAGACATGCATAAACCTGAAAGGCAAAGGCATCAGCAGATAAGCTGAGAATAGATATCTTCACTGAGTAAATTAGTGTACTTTCAAGGTGCTATATGAATAAGGGTGCTTTATGTATCTGCTACCCTTTATAGAAATTGAGTCATGCTGCTTGTTCTTGAATATGCTTCAAGTATATTTTTAACACACTTAAATAGGTATTATAACTCCCGAGTTAATGTGTGCACTTTGGTCTATTCCTATTCCCTTTTTATAGCCTTGTGAACAAGGGCGCCGTATGAAGCGAATCCATGCTGTGGCTAACATTGGCACCGCACTCAAGTTCCTTGAAGGGAGGAAGGTAAGGGAAACAAAATCAAAGCACTTGAAGAAGGTGTGGGCATACTGACATTTTCAGTATTGACTGTGGAGGAAAAACTCTGCATGCGATCTATACAGCGTACACATGCGGTATTATTGTAAAATAATTTTAGATTTACAGAAAAGTGGCAAAAAGGGGACAGATTTCATGTCTATACTTAACCTAGTTTCCTCTAATGTTAAGAATTTATACATGGTACATGTATGTATGTACAGTTCTCAAAATATTGCAATTAAAATTGGTATGATACCGTTAACGAAAGAATAGACATTAGTCTAATTTCATCAGTTTCCCTTCAATGTCTAGTTTCTGTTTCAGGATACAATCAGTAACATGCCTTGTGTTTGACCGTTATGGTTCTTTTACTGGGTGACAGTTCCTTGTTCTTTCCTTGTCTTTCATGATTTTGACACTTTCGGTAACTGTTGGTCAGTTATTTTGAAGAATGTCTCTCAATTTGGGTTTGTATGATGTTTTCTTATGATTATGTTGAGGTTTTGCATATTTGACAAGAATCTGAGAAAATGATGTTGAATTCCTCTTAGTACATCATATTAGTGCATATAAGATACCAGATACTGATATGTCTTATAGCTGGTGATGTTCACCTTGATAACTGGGTAAGGTCATCTGCTGTGTGTGTATGTGTTTTCTTTTTATGGTAAAATTATTATTTTCATTTTATAATTGAGAAACACCTTAGGGGAGATAATTGACATCATACTAATATTCTGCTTCTTCTTAAACTATGCTCACTGATTTTAGCATTGATTACCTTCAGTAATTATTTCTGTGCTGTTTATCTAATGCTGATTTTGTATTTCCTTCATTTCTTCTACATGTAAGAATGGAAATTGTTCTCTAAGAAAAGATTTTCTTTCTCTCCCCCCACTTATTTATTTATTCAATTATTTATTTCAGCATAAATTCATGAATATTTATATTATTCTATTAAATTTATTATTATTATTGTTTTATTCAGATTATTCATGCTTTGACCATTAAAAGCTTCTTCAAGCTGCTTCCCGCTTTTCTTGTATTTCCTCTGCCTCAGTCCTAGAATCAACCACTTTTCTGAGGCTTTGTTCCTTTTATTAGCAAAAGGATTTTAGAAACCAAGATTTGGATGCTATGCCTGCTCATTGCTACTGAGGTTTCATTCTTCCTAGGCCCTCTCAACTGACAATTCTAGAAAATATGTTTACTGAACTGGGTCTCTCTCTCTCTCTCTCTCTCTCTCTCTCTCTCTCTCTCTCTCTCTCTCTCTCTTTCTCTCCTTCCCTCCCTCCCTCCCTCTCCATAGCTTCTCTTACACATGTGTGTATAAACCATTAACTCAAGCTGATACTTCTGATTTCAGTCAACACCACAAGGCTTATTCTAGCTTTCCATGCCTGTTTGGTTCTGCTCTCGCTTCCACTTTTCCTCTCTCCACCGAGGTATCAGGTTGGGTCCTTCCAAACAATAGCAGAAGGAGCCAACCACTGACCATCTACCCTAAAACTTGCCATAGTACTGACAAAGCACATATGTTTAGATGCCTGTGAGGTCTCTAAAGGTGACCTAAAAGGTGAAGTGAATTACAGACTTACTGTGCTAACAGAAATGAGCAGTCCCTGGCCTGTTGTGAAAAGGGAAATGTTATTATTTCCAAAGTGGCAGAAGTATTGAAATACTAATATAGTGTAAATACTATGTAAATAAGTTGTTACACTATATTGTTTAGGGTATAATGGCAAGAATAAAGTCTCAACCACCAGAGGTCTAACTGTATAGTACATGTTAGCAACAGCATAATTTTTTTAGAGTATTTTTGATCTGCAGGTAGAACCCAAGAATACAGAGAGAGGGCCTACTGCAATCTTATGGCTGTTAGGATATTTTATAAATTTGTGGTCCATGGCTACTAAAATGGATATGGAGAAAATTCTGGGGAAGATCTAAAACAAAGTAATCAAAATGATTATAAAAATCACAATAGGTTCTATCACAGAAGGTTTAAAAATTTTAATGTTCTTACTCTCAACAAATATGTACTTCATGTGTTACACACGATGCTAGGTTTAAGACAAGTGCACACATAATCTTATAATCTATGACGGTTCTTAATTTTTTTCTGTCTCTGAATATAATGAATGAACCTTACCTGTGAGACTAAATCTCATGAATGTACCTCAAATTATTTCCAGTGATTTTTGTGCTAGCTTTTACATGACCTTTACTGATGCATAACTTAGTAAATTTAAACTAATTACCCAAGTATATTTGTGGGATGATTGTACATCTGATAAATTTTATTAAAGTAAGCCATTTACAAACTTCTGAACTTCATTATTATTAATAACACACCTCACAAAATCGTGGCTGAGAATTATTGAGCTGAAAGTTTAAGGAGTATTTTATTATTATTAAAATTTATATTGGATTGGCTTATTAAAAAATGATGAGCAGGGGAAGCCGGGATGGCTCAGTGGGTTAGGCGCTCACTTTGCAGCGCGGGGGACTGAGGATCGAATCCCGGCCCCAGCCCATGCGGACCCATATGCTGAACTGGGAGCCTCCCCAGTTTAGTTCTCTCTCTGTCTCTGTCTCTGTATCTCTCTCTCTCTCTCTCTCTCTCCCCCTGTCAAAAATAAATAAATAAATAAAAATATATTTAAAAAAATGATGAGCAGTTAATTCTATTCTAGAGAGATTAACTGAGATTAACTCCATTTTGCTCGGACTTTGGAAACAATTTTTTAAATACCGTAGAGTGGGAGGAATTAAAGTGAATAAGTGGAAACAATTATAGACAGCTTAACATCTATTTTGAATACATTTTATAGTAATCAGTGCCCAAAAGTAGGGGACTGAACCCCAACAGTCTCTTTCTACTTTACTATTTCTTAGTTTTCCTTTGTCTTTAAAAGGTATTCTCCAAATCATGCTCTAAATGTACTACCTACATTTTTTTTCACTTTGAACAAATAATGCTGATTTTGAAAGGTTATTTATGTGTGTATATCATCTTCTCCATTTGTTTTCCATGCCAGTCCATGTACAGAGGATCACCGGTTAGTACACATTTTAGAATGTTTCACTCCCAACTTTTATAGGTAAAAGAGAACATAAAGTTTCATGCCAATTGGTAACAAACTTCACAGTAAGTGCATCTTCTTAAAATATTCATCACAGTTTCTTTTTCGTTCTCATGAACTTCTGAATGTAAGACATAACTATTTTTTTTTCTGTCTAGCATTTCATTGGTAATTCTTTGCATGATGTCATATTTTTTCAACTTTAAACATGTTTTTGAAATTCATTTTGTAGTGATTTATATTGCGTGTGTCTAATGAGTGCTCCTGAAATATCCACTGAAACAATGTTTGTTTGTCTTCATGGCTCACCTACTTACTCGTGTGACCAAGTTTTACTGATGTCTAATGAACTGCTCATTATTGCATAATTAAATGGAATAGAATTTCCTAATACATTACTAGTACTGTATTTTTTTTTTCTTTTTAAACAGATTAAATTAGTCAACATTAACTCTACTGATATAGCTGATGGCCGACCCTCAATAGTCCTTGGGCTGATATGGACCATTATTCTGTATTTCCAGGTACCGTGCTACAGCTTCCTTTTTAGTTGACATAACGTCCTGGAGGCAGGCAATGGTGGACATTTTAATAATGCTGTCACTTGTCGTACCTTTGGGGTTGATCCTCAAACTGACAGAAATATGACCTTCACACATACATTGTTTTTTGGTAGCAAAATTTGTTCTTCCCTGTAAAGGTGTTATAGATACAACTCCCCAAAAAACTCTGGCAAAGACACCCAATCTGAAAAGTCTGTGGGACACAGTGAAGATGAAATATTGGTATAGGAATTTCAGAAATCACTTCTTTGTTTTCTGAAAGGGAGCAGTACTATGTTCCTATTAGGCATTAAGGGGAGAAATTAACTTGCTATTCCATTCAAAATAGTATTTCTAGCCATTTGCTTTTTTGTTTGTTGGTTTTTCTAGACTTATTTTAGAGCAATTTTAAGTTCACAGCAGAATTGAGTGGAAGGTACAGAGTTTTCCAATATCCCCCCCGCGTCCACACGTGCATAGCCTCCACCATAACCAATGTCTCACATCAGAGTGGTATAATGTGTTCCAATCAGTGAACCTATATTGACACATAATTATCATTCAAAGTTCATAATTTCCATTAGGACTTACTTTTGTTGTTGTACTTTCTATGCATTTGGATAATCATTAGGCTTTATTTATTAATACTTATTCATGCATGTATTTAACTAGTGTTTATTATATAGTATGTGAGGTAGTTTTAGATGCAGTGGGAAATACAAAGAAGCGTAAGACTCAATCCTGCCCTTTAAGAGCTTACATTTGGTCAGCGGTGTTAAGGGTATTTGAGATGAACTGTTTTTAGTTGGAAAAGTGAAAGACCTGAGGAAAGCAGAACAAAGACAATTCTTATATTTTTGCCAACTGTTAACACACCAACAGATTGAGGAGTTGACCAGCAACCTGCCGCAGCTGCAGAACTTGTCTGGCAGCATGTCCTCTGTGGACAGCACGGTCAGCTCTGAGACTGCCAGCCCCCCCAGTAAACGGAAGGTGGCCCCCAAGATCCAAGGGAATGCTAAGAAGGCTTTGCTACAGTGGGTGCAATACACTGCTGCCAAGTAAGTACCAGCAGTTTGGTTAAATGCAAAACCCTTGAATCATTTCAATTATCAATTTATTACTGAGTACATCTTCCAATGGCTGCAAACTTTGAGGAAACATTTGAGTGAATGTTTTCAGGTCTTGTTCCACTCTTAAATTGAAAGATAAACATAAATTATGACTAATGTTCTAGGAAAATGCTACAATAATACTACTTTCTTCTTCATTCATGTGATTGGGCCTGATTAATTAAATTCTTTAATTCCTAGGTGTTCATAAGTAGCATGAGGACTAATGCTATTTAATTTACTGTTTGGAATTTTGCCCCTATTAAATAATCTTTACACAAATATATTTGAGGCTTAAACTTGATTTTTCTTTTCATGAGACTATTCAGTTTTATTTAATGATAATGTGAACTAAAGTCCACATTTGGAAATAATCATATATATTTTTTATTTCCTGAGACTTTCTAGCAATTTTATTTTTAAATTTTGTTTTCACTTCGGTCTCTTCTATTTGGAATGTAGATTTCTTTGCCAACTGCAACTATGTGTTCAGATAATTTACTTCTAGTTTTATTTCCTTCTAAGCATAATACATTTACATGTGTACATTTATGTGACAATGTGGGATAGAAAAGTAGTACTCTCAAAAATTATCATTTCATAGCAATGTCAATAGAGTGCTTAATCAATCATACCAGTATTTTGTGGTGAGATGTGATCAGTGGTAAGATCTCATCACATAGAAGTTGTGCTTTGGAATAATTTTCCTAAATGCCATCTAAAAATAATTCACTTTCTGTTTTGTTTTGCATGCCTAAATCTAATCTGAATCTTATTCTCCACTTCTGGAAAATAGTATAAATTAGTACTTTTCATTATCAATTATTGAGGCACTAAACCTAGAGAGTTCTATTTTTAAAGTTTTGAAGAACAAAAATAAGGAGTGAAAAAATAAACATAAAAAAGATATAGTGTTACTAATTTATATAGTTTTGCTTAATTTTCAAAGTGTGTTGATTTTCTAATTTGGGGCTTAGTTTTATGATTCAAGTTGATGCAAAAATATTTCTGAAAGCAAAGCTTTTGGCTCTTCAGAAACTATAATGCAGACGTGTGCAATCTTTTGGCTTCCTGGGTCACAATGAAAGATGAAGAATTGTCTTGGGTCACACATAAAATATACTAACACTAATGATAGTTGATGAGCTAGGGGGAAAAAAAGAATTGCAGTAAAATCTCATAACATTTAAAGACAGTTTACGAGTTTGTGTTGGGCCTATTTCAAAGCCTTTCTGGGCCGACTGCAGGTTGGACAAGCTTGCTATAATAGAAATGAAAGAAAAAGTCCTTCTATATTGCTGGTATGCTGCTTGCATTCTGTTTACACTGGGCATTATGAGTCTCTCTTGTAATTTCACTGGGCAGGTAGGAGGAGACGAGTGAACACCTGCTATGACATGTGTCATGATACTGTTACAACAAGACTTTGGAATCATGTCAGTGTGATATTTTCTTTTCCATTGTTCCACATGTCATTACATTAACCCAAGATACATTGATTTTCATTTAATATTATAGTAGCTTCAAGTAAAGTCAGATTTCATGCTGTTGGAGTTTTCCTGCATCAGTTTCATTTCACAGATGATGTGATGGGTTTCAAAGATGTGTCAGGAATGCTGGGATAGCTCAACAGATTGAGTGCTTGCCTTGCAACCGCAAGGTCTGGGGATCAAATCCTGGCCCCGGCCCACACAGACACATATACTGAACTGTGACACAACTAAATAATGGCTGAGATGGCAGTGAAGGTTCTTACCTCCCATGCCGGAGGCCCTCAGTTCAGTTTCCGCCCTGTGCAGCCCCATATCCACCTGTTTGGAATGAAACCATGTCACAACTAATGATGTACAACTATGGAGACTGCTCTGGGTTCTACTTCCCCAACCTCACTTTCTCTCAAACAATAAAATAGATCTTAAAAAAAAAAAAGATGTGCAGGGGTCTAATGATCATAAGTGAAAGTAATTTCTACAAATTGTATATTTGTAACATGAGTGGGAGTTGTATTTTGTTTATCTGTATAGATGTCCAGCTTCATGGGCTCAAGGGTTCTCTATCCATCAACATATCAATGAGATCCACTTATTTGACAGCTTCATAAATTGTAGGGATTTGGGGAGATGTCTGTTTTCTGCCATAAAAATTCTATAATGAATGTGTGATACCATTATGCTACTGAATTGTTGATAATTTTTCTAAAAGCTGCTTTGTACAGTATCCCAGTCTGCATTTTAAAGCAACTTCTTAACTTACATGGGTACAAGGTTTTAGAATCTGTATCTACTTTAGTTACATACATGTTTCTAAACTGATAATCTGTGAGATTCTATAGCCTGAAGGCTTATCAATTTGGAAAGAGAGAAGATGGTAAGAAAAGATAAAATAGCCAATAAACACCAGGTAAATTGTCAGAGTGTATTCACTTTTTTTCGACATAGAGACACAGACAGACAGAGACAGAAAGACGGGGAAGAGCCAAGAGCAGTCTCATGATTGTATGGCAGTAGTTTTTCTACATAGTTTCATTTCACACAGGTGGGTGAGGGGCCATGCAGAGCAGCACTTTTTTTCGTATAAAATTTCTAAATATTTGAAAAGTAACTTAAAAAACAAAACAAAACAGTTTCAGCAACAAAACATAGTTAAGTCCACCCTTTCTCTCTTTTTCTTTTTTTTGTTTTTACCAATTTCTTCTACTATCAGTGTGTACTCTCAGAAATGAAAGCATTACGTTATAGCATATCTGACATTTGTATACCTTATATTCAAATGCTAAAAAACGATTGTATTTTAGGACAAAAATTAATAAGATAAAGTAAATATGTAGAAGTCACAAATGTCTATAAATGAAAGGGCCGTACTTTAAGTGATATATCTAAGTTTGTTTATCTCACTTCCTTAAGTGATGTGTCTAAGTTCTCTTCAGTTTTGTATTTAAGATTCTTGCCTTTACAGTTGACAAGTTACATGTGGAAAAAATTACTCATTGTGAGTTGCCTCACTTCTGTTTTTAGCAATTATTACTACTAATTTGAATCACTTTCTTAATTATCATAACTGGTTGTGAATCAATCAAATCCACCACCAAAGAACAAATATTTGTCACCAGTGCATTACCCTCAAGAGGATTTTAAAAGAAGAGCTTAAAAAACAATTTGATTAGCCAAAAACAATTTGGCTTCTTTGTGACTGATTTACAGATATGACCACAACCATCTGAACTTGTTCTTTCTAATGCATTTGATATAAGTCAGACACAATAGACAATGTCTGTTATAACTTGTGCATGTACAACACAGCTTACTTATCATTATCATTAGAAATATGTTAGGTGCTTTTCCAGAAAATATACAATGATGCATTATTACTACTTTTGGTGTTTTAATAATTTTTTCTTTTTTTTTAATTTTGTCAGATAATTTTCTCTATATTGGTTTCCTTTTAAAATGTGCTTTAAATTGAGTTTGCTGATTACTGAAAAATCTAATATAGAAACCTTTAAGTACGGAACCAGAATTTCTACATTTGATCTTATTATCGCCTAAAAATACTGTTTTGCTTAAATTTTCTCAAATCCCTTTAACTGACACAGCTAAGTTTACTTAGTTCATTGCTGAAGAGGATTGTACCCTTTCTGCATGAGGCCTTGAGGAAAATGCATATCACATACGTACTCAAAATGTGACATGATTTTATTTATTTAGTTATTTATTTTTATCACACAAAGGCAGACCGGAATAGAAGTAAAAGACTTTGGACGGAGTTGGAGAAGTGGAGTTGCCTTTCATTCAATCATCCGCGCTATTCGACCAGAACTAGTGGACTTGGAGAGGCTGAAAGGAAGATCAAATGAAGAAAACCTGGAGGAAGCTTTCACCATCGCAGAAACAGAACTGGGGATCCCCCGGCTGCTAGATCCGGAAGGTACGCAGGGTGGTTGGTGGCTCAGCTCAGTAGGTTTGCATGTCTTATATCCAGAAATTCCAGATAACTTTCAAGACTCTATTAGAGGCCAGGAAACTTGAGAAACACTTGAAATGGTATCTTCCTGCACGGATTTTCTTTTGGAAAAATAATTGCCTCTATATTTAGGTGCAAATTTTTAGCTCTGCTGCTCTGAACAGCACTTTTACATGGGTGGTTCAGCTGCATAAACTGTACTTGCTCATTATACATGTGGGTGGAATGGAAGTTTTAGAAGTGTGTGTGTGTGTGTGTGTGTGTGTGTGTGTGTGTGTGTGTGTGTGTGTGGAAGGGATTGTCACAGGATAAAGGAATTGCTCTATGTAACTCTAAAGACTCAAAAAGAAATAAAATATTATTGGTAATATAAGATCATATCTTTAAAATGTCAGCCATTAAATACTTAGAAATGATGACAATCATCCAGTGTTTTGGTGTCAATCAAGAAAACTTCACAAATGATTGGCTAATATTTTTCATTCTACCTCTTTGTAAGACAGAATTTTATTTTCTGGACATGGAGTTAACTCTTTCCAGCCTTCAAAAGACAATTTTGATGCCTTTAATACACTTTATTAAACTAAGTAAATTGATATATTGACATAAATGGCTCAAAATGAATTTTCCAAATGTCACAGATAATTTCTTATTTGGGTTGGCAATTATGGAAATGTTTGTTAGTGAATGCAGAAATATAAATACAGTAGATTCTCCCTTAACCAGCATCTCTGGGGATTGATAAATGTTGGATAAATGTAAGTACACTCTCAGCTAAGTAGCACTGATGCCTGATAAACGTAATATTATTTCTTCAATTCTTTTTTTTTTTCCGTTTGCTTGAAGTGCCAGTTGCTTGAGTTCTGGTTAATGGAGAATCTACTGTACAGTGTAAGTGAGTTCTATTTAAAGATGAGGTTTCAGAATGAGCATTTCTAGCTCTATAACAGTGTTTAGATCAGCCTTGTCCAACCTTTTGGCTTCCCTAGGCCACACTGGAAGAAGAATTGTCTTCAGCCATGAAATATACTAATAATAACAATAGCAGATGAGCTAAAAAAAATCACAAAAACATCGCATAATCTTTTAAGAATTTGTGTAGGGCTTCATTCAAAGCCGTCCTGTGTCTCAGGTTGGACATGCCTGCTGATATTTGTGTTCCCAAGACAAGCTGGAGAGACTCGAGTTAGTCTTCTTTTAGATGGAGGAGCAGCCTAGTGATTGATCCCTAGCTATTTCAGGAACTTGATTACAGCCCCTCGATTCACCAGGGTGGCCAAGGCTTTCTGCCTTGTTCCTACACACAAATACCAGTAGTATTCATTTCATTAACTCAGCTCAAGGGGAAAGCCACACAGATACCTTAGCTTTCAACTTCAGAGGATGTAGCAGAGCTAATCTTTTTCCTGGAGTGGGATGAGAGGAGAGCATTATGTGGTTCTATCATATCCACTAGGAACTTAATATTTACTTTGATAATCAGAAAGTGAGATTGCCCAAATTCACAGCTATCCCAGATATAGGGTGATCCTTTATTTCCCTAATGAGAATTTCCCTATCAAAAAGTTATTTAGTCAACTTGAATGTATAAACTTGTAGGGATACAGATTAAATAGACAACATCTAGTATAATTTTATGATTTAGTTATATATATACTTAAAAGAATGTAAATACTATGTTCAACCATGTTTTAAATGTTGCTTTTTTTTCCACTTTCATATTTCATGTCTTACTCATTTTTCATGTTTCTTTCATATCAGTGATCTTGGCATTTCTAAAATCACCTTTGAGTCATCTAACAATTTGAGGATGTGTTATCTTTGTTTTCTTTTAAGTCGTGTGAGTTGCAGCACTTTTTAGATCCTACATTGATTTAGGGTAGTTTCATATTTTTATCTTGATGTTACTTGTTTTTGTTGATTTATTGCTTAGTAAATTAAAATATCATCACTTTTTTATTACCTTTAAAAGGAATTTTT
>PVKE010030916.1:0-19346 GCA_004027555.1 Craseonycteris thonglongyai
TGCCAATCAATGGATGGCAGACAGATTGTTTCAGTTTGCCTAGAGATGTTTTAGATAAGGAGGAGTCAAGCTCAATCAATAAGTTAACATCAGCTGGCAAATTCCATAACATGGCCAAGGTAAATAGGCCAATAGAGAAAGAGCAGAGGGTTGGCTGGGTGTGGGGATGGGGGAAGGAACTATCTGTGCCCACTCTTTATGGTTATTGTCACAATCTCTGTAAAAGGCAGGATTCTTCTTTAGTTTCAGTGATTAGCTTCAAAAACTCATGACAGATTTAAGCCACATATAAAAAGAAGGAAAATATGACTGCTGGATGTGGAGGGTGTTAGTGTTCTTTGGGTTTGTTTTTGATTATTTTAAAGTCTAAATATGTTTCCTCTGCTGGTGCCCAGTTGCTATTTATTTGGAGTTAGCCTTTGATCCCCCTTATGCTGGCACATCATAAAAAACATATTCCTGCTCAAGTCTTATATTATGTAGCTTGTTTCGGCTTCGGGTATTCACCAGGCTGGGCTGTACCCACCGAATAAGCCTCTCTTTGTTTTTGATAGACTCCAGGTGTTTATCGCTATGAGTTAGTAATGGAGTTAACCGCAAGAAGCAAACTGGAAAAAGAATGAATTGAGGAAAATTCTGAGTTTGATAACTTAGGAGTCTGCCTTCTGGTAAAACCCCCAAGGGAATAAATATTCCAAGAAAAAGAAGCCTTGCTTTTGCTTTCTAATTTAGTTGAATGAAATTAGGATTTTATGTTTTCTGTGAATTTTTCTTTTTTTTGGAATATGGCCAAAAAACCTTATTTTCCCCCTTTCATTTTCATCATAGTACTGAAATGAATAACGCTGGTTATTCCAAAAGAGATTACTGATATCCATATTTTTGATCTGAGCTAGAAGGATTAATGCCAGAAACAATTTTCCACCTGTGGTAACTTTTTCTTTCCTATTTTGAGTGGAGAGAGCAGGGGGACAGCAATAATATTGGGATAAATGTCTAACAACTGAGCAATGAAAGTAATCAAAAAGTGCCTCCTCTTTTTTCACCCCACTTTTCAATTGAGGTTTATTTTATTGTTGCATTCCTTTTCTGTTCAACCAGATATTGTTTTAGAAGAATATAAGCCAATTTAAGGACATTTTGTGATTGTGAACAAGTTTATTAAAAAGCTTGTCCATTTGTCTACTGTCTTTATTTATACAAGTGTACATATATGGCTTCTTCTGTGTTAAGGATCAAAGCTTTATTTTGGACATACTGGGGGTTCTAGGAACAAAGATTAGGGCCTCTGGTGAAAGCTGATTTGTTGTCATTAAATGAAGATTTCTTCCCTTTTCTCTCCAGCCTCCCTAGCACTTGTTATTTCTTGTCTTAAAAAGATATTAAGATTTCTGGTTTTTGATAAGTTCTCTTTTTCATCTGATGTAAGTATTATAGTCTTAGGCACAATTAAGTCTATGGCCAGATGAGAAGACTGTAAGGTTAAAAAATATTTATTGAAAGTATTTAGTATATACAGATGCAGTGTCTATACCTTTCATAAAGTACTACTTTATAAAAGAAGAAAGTGCTACTTTAAGAAATTTTTGAGCATGTACTAGGCATTGTTCTAAATCTTTCCATGAGTTACCATATTTAATTGTTTCACTGACTGATCTATAAGATAGTCACTATTAACCTTTTCATTTATTGAGAAGAATTTAGTTAATTTGTCCTAGCAGCAAGACAATGGTGTAACCAGGAATAAACCATTGGCAGATTGACCCTAAAGCTTGTGTTTTATACCAGGCTTGAATATGATGCAAATAAGAATGGGGCAAGTTTCCCAATTTCCAGAAACTTATGCTGCTAAAACAGAATTTCTAGTTACCAAGGTTTTATTTGAAATGTTTAAGAGAAATAAGCTTCATAAAAAGTACAACTTAATATAAAATGTTCCATTATTTTGACATTTTTAGTACACAATGTATAGTAGTACTAACATAATAAGTCAACTCAAAAGTTAACCATTGTTTGACTTCAGTTTTCTAATATCATTTAAAAACTCATTTTAATGTCTATTTTTCATATCCAAATAGATGTGTACAATAAACGTGCATATGTAACCTCACACAAAAATGATACTTAGAAGACTACAATTTAAAGAGGCAAAAATCTATTCTTACTTTGGTCTTTCCAGAGCAGTAAGTTGTTTCTTCTTTATGTTATTTTATGTTTTTCTGGATTATAGTGTTAATTCAATCTAAAGTTTCCAAACTCAAATTGGATTCTTCAATTGCCCAAATAAAAAATTAATAAACTTTATTTTATTTTGTATTATCTTGGAAAGATAGGGTAGCTATTAAGACAGTAAAAATTGGAAAGAGAATAAAACTATAAAGAAACTCTCTAGTTAGCTTTCCTGAAGGAAAAGAAATATTTAAGATATCAGCAATCTGTGCACCAATAAAAGGGCTAGGTTGTCATTCTTGATAACTGCAGATCTCTATTTATTGAAAGCTTCATTTCCCTTACAGAGCCATGTGACTGATGGTGGGATTAAGAGGGTGACAAAAAGGTAGTTCTGTTTTCAGTGCCCACCATTTGGTAGTACCTCGTTCTGGATGCATTTATATTCTATTTACAAAGAGACATACTCCTTCTTGGACATTCTGATATCCACAATGTTTAAGAATTTGTTTTTTCTTTGTAAAAATGAAAAAAAACATTTTTTTATTACTGTTTGCATACCATACTGTATTCATTTCAGGTGTACTACATAAGGATTAGACATTTATATATAAGAATGCTCTTTTAAATGTATGGAAAGAGTAGCAGATTTCTTTTTGAAAAGTAACACATTTCTTTCATCCCCCTTTATGCTTCTCAGAGTACATCTGATCATGTTCAAATGTATGTGGAGCAGGTCTTGAGGCCTCTCTGTACAGGTCAGTAGAAAGGATTTGGAAGTTGTCTAGAACAGTCATCACAAGATGCCTTCTTAGGTACCTTGTAGTTCATGGGATTTACATAGACAACTCTTCTTGAGAAACAGGACTTGGGTTCAGCATGCAAATAGACAGAAAATCAGCCATTGAACCAGCTGGAACTCCACCACACAGGCTTGAGACTGAACGATTCTCCAGTGGAGAGTGTGGAAAGCCGGTGCTGAAAGACCCGTGGTAACTCTAAACAAGGCCAGGGTTCCCTGTGCATTTGAAAAATGATGGCAAGTCAAGGAAGAAATAATTTTTTCTCTTACCCCAAGCTGCCACCTACCACAACACCTCCAGCAACAAAGAAAGCAACACCCCCAAACATAGCTGGCGACACTCTCTATATTTATCACTGCCTCACCTCTTACTTTTCAGATGCCCAACTCTGACAGACTTTTATCTGAAAAATAAGGTTTGGAGAGCAGTGCCAAAAGGACACACATTCCATTTACTTTCCCAAATGTTTCTAATATTTGCCAGTCTTGCAGCCACGTACATACTTTGACTAAATATCTTTGGCCCCTTGTGAAATCACTTTTACTGAACTGCACTTGGCATCACGCCCTGAGCAAGGGTATTGAGAGGCAGGCAAAGAGAAGCAGTCATAGGAAGTGACTGCAGTTTTTATTGAAACAATGTTCTTAAGCATGTTGTTTATCAGTGTCTTCTTTATGGGTCCCAAAAGAGACATTTCTGTTAAGCCGAGGCCAAGGAAAGCTGTCTGAGCAACTGGTATGCTGCTAACTCATAGACACCAGGGATCTTATAACTGCTAGCTCAGCAGATATTCAACTAAATAAAATCTTCTTAGAGCAGAGTCAGAATACATGATTTTCATGCTACTGGCAAATATTTGATCAAACAAATGGGCTAAAACGTATTGCGAATAAAATTATTCTATTAATGGTCATGAAATCTGCCAGAGTCTTTAAATACTCATGGACACAGTCAATAGTTTAGTGGTTACCTAAGTGGGGATTGGGGTGTGGAAATAGTGAGGGGGCATCAAATATATGGTGATGAAATAAGAACTGACTCTGGGTGGTGAGCACACAATGTAATACATAGACAATGTAATGTGGAATTGTACACCTGGAGCCTATATAATTTTTACCAACTGATGTCACCCCAATACATTTAACAATTAAATAAATAAACAAGTAAATAAATAAGTAAATGTTGTGAAGAAAATTGTTTGGGTTTCAGTATTTGCACTTATGAGAGATAGCTGTGCTTCCAAGTAGATGAGGATGGTGATGATGATGATTTGTTTTCAGAAGTTTTTGTTTTTTCCTTTTGTAAATTACTCTTATGATTTCAAGGATTTTTGTTTTGGGTTAATTGATAAAAAATTAAAGGTGCGATGCCGGGATAGCTCAACAGGTTGAGCACTTGACTTGCAACCACAGGGTTCAGGGACTGACTCCTCGCCCCGGTCCATGCAAACCCATATGCTGAACTGTGGCACAGCCGGCAACCACAGGGATGACTCAGCAGCACTGGTTTTTGCCTCCCATGCAGGAGGCCACCAGTTCGGTTCCCACTCTGCACGGCCCCACATCCACCTGTATGGAATGAAACTATGTCACAACTAATCATGTACAACCATGGAGACTGCTCTGGGCCCTCCCTCTTTCTCTCTCTCACCTTCTCTCAAAAAACAATAAAATAAGTCTTTAAGGACAAAAGAAATCAAAGATGATGAGGAATTTAAGAATAACTTAGAAATTTTGATTGTGGTAAGGCAGAGAAATTTAACAAGTAAGGAAAGAAAATGAATCTCAGGAACGACAAGCCTCCAGAGAGTTTACTCTTATCACTGGCATGCCAATTGGGTGATTTACTTTATATCAATTTAAGTTGAATCAAAAGGTATAGGCTTTAATTTGGGAAAGACTATTTGCTCTCTTTGCTATGTGAACAGTAGAGGACAAAACTTGACTTCAGTACCCACAGGAAAGCAGCCAGATGATGATTATATCAGCATCACTATTATCTGTGGAGTTGTAAGAAATGCAAATCCTTGGGCTCCATCTTCTGCAAGAAAAACTCTGGGAGTGGGACTAACAATCTGTGTTTTAACAAACCCTGTAGGTGATTCTGTTGCCTGCTAAAGAAAGTTGGAAAACCACTGCCATAGAACACTCTTCAAATTACTCTATGGCAATGTGATGGTCCACAGGTCTAGTCTCTCAGGAGAAATTACCTCAAGCTATATTATAAAAATATGACCCAACGAAGGACGTATCACTGATCAATTTTATTTTTTTCCCTATATTACCAGGTATTTATTTACACAAACACAGAAGTCATTCAAATTTTATGGGTCATCAACATGAGTATTTCATAGAGGACTTTTTCTTCAAGGAAGTTGAGGTAACAGTTTACTATGATCTGGTGAGCTTTTCCGTGTGCAGCTAATAATAGTGGCTGAATTGGCTGAACTGTCAATCCCAGAGGTCTCCAGGGACAGATCTGACACTGGTTAGAACTGCAGAGAACACATCCAGAATCATGGAGGATTCAGAAAAACCAAAGTGCATCACACAACACCTAGTAATTCTGTCCTTTTTTTCAAGTTTTTGAAATTATTAAAATAATAATGCTGGTTATATAAAACTAGAAACATATATGACAATATTTTTTTAAAGGAAAATTGAAGTCTTTTATAACCCCCACCACTTCATTCCATCTTGCCAAAGCCTTGCTTACCTCTTTATTCCTCAGCGGTAATGACAGTGAACAGTTTGGGGTTATCTCTCTAGAATGCCCAGCCTACAGAAACTATTATGCTACTTGTTTTATTCCACTATATTATATTGTAGGATAAGTTTCTATAGCTAGGATTTACAGAAAATATAATTATGAAGAATCAATCAATGTACAAGCTTTGCTAGCTCACATTGCTATGCTATGAGAGAACCGAAGTGTTTGTTCTGGGTGGACGTACAGCACGGTTAGGAAGCGAACATGAATACTAGTGAATTAAGAGCTGAATTGCCAGGGAATCTTTATGAGTGGTTTTGTAATGAAGACATGTGAGAGATATGAGTAAGGTACAATTGCCAAAAAGTTGTTTATGGTAGAGAAGGCAGTTAAAATGGAAACGATCAGAAAGAGTGAAAAATAAGTGGTGGGAGTAACACTGAACTTTTCTCAATTTATCTCAAGCAGGAAACAAGTCATAATGATAATAACAGCAGAATTCAGCATGGCATTTAGAAGGATATATTAAAAGACTGCTCAGGAGGGGAGTGGGAGCATTTTAGATTAGTGGGAAATCCATTGGATTAGTGGGGGAATGGGAGTATATTTCACATGAAGGTAGAGAAATTTAGACATAATACTGTGAAATACTTAGACAAAAATAAAAATGAAGACATGATGTGATATAGCCAAGAAGAAACATCTTTCCTTGTTTACATTTGTTTATCTAATAGATCTCATCTTTTTGAAAAGCAAACATACACACACAGCCCCCTTTTCCCCCAAGCAGTTCATAAAAGAGTACTTTTTGAATAGTATTTGGTTTTGTAGGATCATTATTTCAATAATTTACATCAAAATTTAAACTTGTATGATTTATTATGTGATGATCTATAAACTAATGTATTGATTTGCATAACAGTTAAACTCAGAGGAATAGATGCATGGCTTTAAAAACTAATTTGGTTATGTATTGAAGTAAAATTTGTATCTATATTTTCATTTCTAATAAGAGGATTCATTCTCACCAACTCAGTACTTGCCACCAATAACAAACACTGTTCATAATAATATTCTTATTTAAAAAATATGCCAATAACATCCACATATGTCTGGTATTTAAGAGAAACTTTTTCTGAAAAAATACATAGAATTCTTTCTGTGGGCCACAGGATTTGCTGAACATTATAGCATCAAAGTATAATTATTGTTGTCTGAGAGCCCAAAACTGAATAGCAGAGTGTTGGTTGGTTTTGAAACAGGCTGAACACTTAGCAAGACTTGTTTCCTTCTTCTCCTTAGACTAAGAGCAAATGAACAAACTCCAAGTGAATGTTATAATAGAAGGAGACAAGGGAAAATGAGCAATAATATTTCATGGCTGACCTTTACCCCTGTATTAAAATGTGATGTCCAAGATTTCACAGTTTCTCTCATGGTCCTGACTCCTGCATAGGGTAAATAGAATTTTCCCAAGGAAAGCAACAGAAACTCCTGGTGTTACAGATGTGTAGTTTTACGCCATTGATTAAGCCTTTTATAATGCAGTTAATTATTTTCATAAGAGAAAAAAGCACCACACCAAACAATCTCTCCAGGCTTTCTATAATAATAAAGAATGGTTGGCATGTTTTGTTTATTCCCTAAGTACTACAGAAATTTAAGTACAAGATTTGTTTTAAAAAGTTCTGAAAGGATGAATAAAATTTTTTCCAATAGGATAGAAACACATTAAAGACAGAAATTTGAAAAAAGCCAAAGAAAGCCTTAATCTAAGCATCTTTCCCAATCTCTCTAACCCTTGCTTTGCAAAATTCAGCTTGAATGTTAGGATTTAAAAATATTATACCTAAAACTGTTCTTTCTCCCTCTTCCCCATGTTTCCTCCCACATTTTTTTTTTTTAAAGCTCTGCACTGGTGAGAATTTGGTCTACAAAATCTGGGGCAGTCTTGGGCACCAGTTATTTTGGTCTACTAATCTTTCCCAGGCTCTCCCTATTTTCAAAACACATTCTAATTTGGGGTCACATGGATCATTTATAAGGAAATGCCTTTTTGTAATCCACTTGCCCCTACATATATTTTTATTTGTAATATTTACACAGCTAATTTGACTGGAGAAGAAACTGCTCTTGGAACATGAGTGATTTCTACACAAAGAACAAATTTAGTTCCAATCAAGATCTCCATGATTAGGAACGGGTGTTCAGGGTAATTTGGAATTCAGGGCAGCTACCAACGTAGCACAAGCTTAGATTTTTAGATGTGGTGGTGAACTGTTGAAAAGAAACTGGCTGAGATTTGAGCATCATTTGAAGTGGAAAAAAGAAAAATAGCCTGTCTTTGGGCTTTATGCCATTTCTTCGTTTGGTATCTAAAGAAGATTTTTTTTTCTTTTTCTGGTTTTGGGAAAAAGTGAGGCACCGAGGACTCTAATACTAACCAAAAATATTTCCTCTATAAGCAAGGGATATCTGCCCAATCTATCTCAGAAAAACTAAGTCTAGGAAACTGCAGACAAATTCTTATTGCTAGGATTACCATAAGAGGAATAGAGATTATAGTGTTCTCTATTCCAACATGTTTGATAGTGGGTTGTTTGGAATACTTTTAGCTGGAACAATAAAAACCTGACCTGAACTGGTGTAACATAAAGAAAAATTGTTGTGTTACATTCTAAAAATTCCACAAGTAAGGCTTCAGGTGTGGCTAGTTTAGTAACTTGAAAAGAACACCAAGAGCCAGAGTCCTTTGTGTCTCTCACATTCTGCTTGGGACCATCCAGGTTGCTTCCTGTCGGGGGGTCAGAGAACAGCCAAGGGAAAGCAGGATGATCCCTTCCTGGGTCACCGCCAGTGGGAGGAAGAACAAATTTCCCTCCTTCAAACAAGGTAGGGAATTTTTATCTTCTATCTGGGTACAGCTTTGCATACGTACATAAGAACAGCCAGGAGAATGCCATGTGCTGTTGCCTCCAAGTAGTCAAGACTTACCCTAGGAGCTGGGCATAGACTCAGCTTCTGTTTTGTTCATGGCAGTATTGAAATACTATTTGTTTGCTGCCAATTGTGGAAAACATTTTTATGTTCCACAATTTAAATTTTATTCTTACTGGAAAGAAGGAAATTGGTTCCCAGGAGTTAGCACTTTGGCAATGTAGGATCGAACACCAGGCACAGAGGGTAAAGGCAATAGAACCATGTGATCTATCAAATTAATTTATGGGGATCATCTGGGAATATAATGTCCTTTTAAAGTACTGCATCGATGGAAAATTTTTAAAAATCAACTTTCAATTAAATGGGCTGTGTTTATTGCCAACATTTAGCATAGTCTGGCATGGAATATGTGATCAATAAATATATGTTATATGTCTTTGGAAATACAACCCATTTGTTAGTTGAAAATGCCTGCATGCAACTCAGCTCCTCTTTCAAGGAACTTTCAATGGAAGCTAGGATATAGATAAGAAAGTATTAATGATATGAAGAAAGTATATAATAAAATACTAAGCCAAATATCACCAAGAACTCCAAATACAAAGTATAATCATTAAGAAAAACATCAATTACTGCCAAAGTATGTATTTTTAGAGAGCTAAATGAAAGTTAGACCTGAAAAAAATAAGACAATCAATCTATTATATTATTTAAAAAATATAACATAAACTGTAAAATTTAGGATTCTTACTATAGTGTTAAATATTTAGGTTCTACAGGCATCTGTTAAAATATTAATAATGATTTAAAAAATCAAAGTATTGTTGACATGTGGTATAATATTTTTTCAGTCACATTATTGCAACATGTGTTAGAATTTCATTAGCTGTAATTTTAAGAAATATATTTTTCAATTTGAAGAGCTCACATACAACGACCATGTCCTGGATGGAGCTTTCTTTATTCAAAGTTGAGTGGGACCTGGTCATGTTGAAGAAGGCTTCTGCACTCAAGTAATACATTGAAGAACCTAGAAAGCCTCTGTTACCTCAAAATATCTTTTCTATTTACCATCTCCCTGGTGAAATCCCACCACCAGATATTCATTCTTTTGAGTCAGCATATGTGCTCTTTTTTTTTAAGATTTATTTTATTGTTTTTGACAGAGAAAGGAGAGACAGAAACAGAGAGACTGAGAGAGACAGAGAGAAGGGGGAGGGCCCAGAGCAGTCTCCATAGTTCTGTGTAATCAGTTTTTGACATGGTTTTGTTCCACACAGGTGGGCGGGGGCCGCACAGGCTGGAACTGGGCTGAGTGCCTCCCTCATGGGAGGCACACCCCCTCGAGCTAGGGGTCAAACCGGGGAAATGGAAGGGGGGTGGTGGTGGCAAGAACCAAACTGTGAGCCTCCCACATGGGAAACACATACCAATTCAACATATGCCTCCGCACGGGCCAGGGTCAGGATTCGATCCAGTCCCTGGGGCTGCAAAGCGAGCACTTAATCTGCTGAGAAAATCCTGGCATCCCATATGTGTTCTTTTGAAAAGTTAATAATTCACCTCAGTATAATGAATATCTCTAATTCATTCTTCCTTCTCTACAATTAAACCAGGTCACTGAGACAATTTATTAACGCATAATCACTTATTGGCATCTATCATGAACTGGACATTATGTAAATCTCTGAGTTTCAAAGATAGATTACACGCAGTTTTTTGTTTGTTTGTTTTTTTTTAGAACTCTACAATTTAATTGAATGACAAGCATAAACATAGTGCTGTGATGGCAAGTGTTATAGAGATGGCAATCCTGGTTCACACCCTGGGTGGGAAGAATGAAATATTTCATGAGGATATGGAACTCCAGCATAGGGCAGACAGCCAAGAGCGCTCCGAGCTTTGGTGTGATGGAATTTTTTGGATGAGCATAGGAATAGGGAAAGATATGGCAAGATGAAGTAAAGATAGTGCAAGTTATTTTTTTAATATTTAAAAATGACTTTTTAAAGTGGAACCTTTTACAAAATAATGTCTTAAATTGAAACATTCATGTAACATTTGTTTTAAGTTTAGCATCAAGATTGCTGTCAATTAATAACCCTTGACAACAGAGTGTGTAAGATAAATGTTACAAGATACTTCGAATATCATGGTGATGTCACTCTTGTTCTCCTTCATCTCCCAAATACATAACAGATGAAGGTAAAGTGACAGACATGTACACAAATGATGGTAATAATTGTAAGATTTGAAGTTACTCATGACTGACAAACCGTCACAACATTCCTTGCTTTTCTCCAAATACTCCTCCTCATGTCGGCAACAATTTCCTGTGCAAAATACCAGAGCAATTTCTCTCAAGACTCAGTCTCACAATCATCATCCAGACATTATTTCTAAATTAGTTTAAATTTTAACTTTGACTACAAGTCCTGATAGTAGGATTTGATTTTCCATAGACCTCGTTCACAGCACCATTGTCATTTTTAGATTTCAATGAAGTGATTGTCAACCCATAGGGAACCAGCCTCCATGTCTGAAGCCTTAACCATAGGACTTCAAGGTTATAGTACTTGGAAGCTTCCCAGTCCTTGTTTAAAATATGAATTATACTATCATGGGAACACCTGGTTTCTCACTCTTGGTACTTATTAACATTGTAAATCAGATAACTGTTCGAGGAGAGGGCTTTCATTAGCAATGGAAGCATCTAGACCCACTAGATGCCAAAGCATCTTTCTCTTTCTAATCTGTGACAATCAAAACTGTCTCTGAGGTGCAGAATTGTCCTCAGATGGGAATTACTGGGCTATAAACCACAGTAATATGCACATCTCAGTGATGTAATTAATATTATTTATTATAGATCTATTGTATAGGGCTATCAGGTGTTAAAAGGAAGCATGTCCAGACTCAGTGAGAAAGAATGACAGACCAACCAGGTCAACACCTGCAGCCAATCATACCTCAGAACACACAAATGACAGTGTATGACTCAATCAGGAGGAAGTGAAGTGGGAAATGAACCATTTTTCTTGCTATTAAAAGTAGCATGTGTTCATTATAGAAACAAAGTGATGTATATGTGAGTATAAAGAAGAAAAGAAAAATTAGCCCTAATAGCACTACAGGGAGATTTTGGTTATTGTGGTAAATTGTATTGTTTTTTTTATAATACTTACTAATTTTCTGTGTGATGTGTGGGGTCCACTCTGTAAGAAGATTATTTGTCTTGCCCTCATGAGGCCAGTCTTGTGCATGAAACTTACTTTGGCCAATGATATATGAGTAGAAATAATGTGTTACTTCTAAGTATAACCTTTGAAAGTCACCACATCATTTCTCCTTGTCTCTTTTCTCTCTGTCGTGAGAAGAACAAAGTACAAAAGAAGGGCTGTTCTTTCAGACTAAATAGTAGAACAAAGAGGACACCTGAAGCAGAGCTACAGCTGACTGACTCCTAGCTGAAATGAACCAAGGACAAGAATTTAACCTTTATTGTCCTGTCACTAAATTTTAGGATTATTTGTTACTGTAGCATAACCTCATAAAATCTAACTTATAGTATATTTTATATGTATTCTTTTTAAAAATGATTTATTTTATTGTTTGGGAGAAGGTGATAGATAGATAGATAGATGGATGGATGGCTGGCTGGACGGATGGATGGATGGATGGATGGATAGATAGATAGGTAGATAGATAGATAGATGGAAGGAGGAGGGCCCAGAGCAGTCTCCATAGTTGTACATCATTAGTTGTGACGTGGTGGATGTGGGGCCATGTGACGAGAATCGAACTTGGGCCCTCCCACATGGGAGGTGAGATCCTTCACTGCTGGGCTCAATGGTTACCAGCTTGTTCCACAGTTCAGCATATATGTTTGCACGAGCTGGGCTGGGTTTGGGCTGGAGTTCAACGCCTGAACCTCATGGTTGCAAGGTAAATGCTCAACCTGTTGAGCTATCCTGACATCCCTATATTTATTCTTTATTTATTTTTTTATATACGTATGTGTGCATGTACTGAATAAAATAGAAATATAAGGGCTGTCTGGAAAGTATCCAGCCATGTAACCATTCTTATTATATTGGCAATGGCTTGATTTTTTTCTGGATAGCACTTCATTTATTTTTTTAAATATATACATTTCTATACAAGTATATATTTAAATCAATTGGGGAATTTTTACTTAACATGTTTCTTTGTGATTTACTTTTTCCTCTTTGATAATTTTCAAGTATAATTATTCCTCTTTTACATTAATTTTAATGACTGCCTGATATTCCACTCTAATAAGTCAACTCCTTCTGTCATTATACTTTTACTTTCTTTTCAGTTAGCACCCTTACACATAACATTCCTACACAGAAATCTTTGTGTGCATCTATAATTATTTCCTTAGGATAAATCAAGGAAGGGAATTTGCTGGGTAAAGAGTACAAACATTTGTAAGTCTTAGTAAAGATTGCAAAGTTGTTCACCAGTAATTATCATAATCATACATTTCCTCCAGTGTAGGTCAAGGTGTTATTTCTTCACACCTTCCTCAGCACTGGAGATTGACATTAAATGTGAAAAGAAGAATTTTGAAAAATGTCAGGGAGCAAAATACTGTCTTTTCCAGGCTTACTAGTGAAATGATTGTTTTATGTATTATTTTGAGTGATCTTCCCCTTATTCTCAAAGTCAACAGTAAATTAGTTTATGAAACCTGATTTTCCTACTTAAGTAGAATGCCTAACATGGGTAGGACCAAGGATCCAAATGAACAATTCAACAATGACCCCTAAGTAATTTGGAATAATGAAACTCAGTAGAAATATTATGAGAAAATTTTTATGTAAAGATGATTTTAAGTAAAATTTGAAAGAGATAAAAAGGCAGAGAAGCAATACTATGTGCCACTCACTTATGCATTAATTTGTTCAAAAAAATAAGTGGCTAGAAAGAGGGAGGTAGTGTGCAGATGTTGAAGACACTGTGCTACACAAGGTAGCTTTCCTTCCTGCCTGCACACACTTGCTGACTAATTGCCAAAGGCAAACATTTACATCAGCAACAGCCATTTAACTTGATGGTGCCCTGATGTGATAAAGTCAAAATCAGATGATGGCAAGGCAGGCGTTCCAGACAATGCCCTGTTCAAAACGTTCCTCTGAGGAACATGTCATGAAATAAGTAGCAATTTAAAGATATGAATCCATCTTTCTTTGATGCTCCAAGTCTGTGCTCAACCAAAGATTTGTATAGTGAAATATAGAAGGGCAGTATATAAGGTATATAAAACAATAGAACATACTAACAAAACAGTATCATCTTAGATTTCAGGTCTGTATATATGCTTCTCTAGTCTAGATAGAAGTAGAATGTGTCTTAGCTCTTAGCTGATATTGCTTTGTTAACATTTCTTTGTGATGATTCTGTCATTATTATTATTTATTATTATTATTCCTCTAACAATTTTTTATTTACTTCTACATTGAAAAGTTGAGTTCTTTGGCAAAAATTTTGATGACCACATATTTATGTGCACAAATATATTCATTTTATCTTTTTTGATTTAAGGCTACTTATTAAAACAGAAATGGGTTTTTAGAAGCTGGATGGCTGTTTGGGTTTGTAAAACAAGTTAAACCTGACAATGAAGCATGTGCTTTAAATTTACTTGGTTCGCGGCACTGTTTACTCTGGCGGCAGTGCTATGCTTTAAGTCAAGCTTTCTTGCACTCCTCCATAAACTGTTACACGGTGGACTGATGTCAGCCAACCCCAAAGGAAATAGCTGAAAGCAGCACATTTATTTTCAATGTAATGCGGACCAGTCATGCCTCTAAATTCCCCGTTAGACTGTGTGAGAAAGCATTCAAAGTCTTGGAGAACATCATAACATGGTCACAAAAATTTAAATATTTTATAGAGAAGAGATCATCATAATTTAAGTATAACTGTGCAAAGTAAGCTGTTGTTTATCTAGCTCAGAGTCTTAACATCTTCATTAGCTTATTTTAAGGGTAACCTAAAGTAATGGTTTATCAGATGATAAAAAAATATATTTTAAAAGAGTGTCACATTTTACGTTTTGGTTGATGGTGTTGATTTGTCTTGATGTTTGAGTTTTGGCTAAGCAGAAAAAGTATGTCTTGTATGTATATATTTGTCACCTTTATTTGCTGTGTGGCTATATGAAATAGCACCTCAGTTTAACAGAAAAATAGACAAGAAATACTCTTTGAAAGATCAGATAATTTCTTGACCAAAATGAAGGTTTAATAGTTATTCAAAGTGTTAGATCATTTTTTTTGGAGGGGAGTTCTACATGTTGTTATGGAAGGAATGATTTTTCTGCTTCTATTTTCTAGACACTGCTCTGTTCTTTACCACCACTCTAGTTGGGTGTTTCCACTCCTTTCCAGTCAATTTTGACCAAAACAAGCATTTTCGTACATTCATTTGTTCGTTCATTTACTTTGTTCACCAAATGTCTGTAAACAATCTACTTTGTTCTAGTTCCTTATGTTACACTAGGGGCTAGATACAGAGTACATAAATTCATGCCTTTGATTCGTATCCTAAAACATCATAATATTTACCTGTCTGTGATACATTGTGACTTACAGAACTATTCGCTTGCATTATGTTATTTGATTCACAACAACACTGTGAGGTAAAAAAAAGACAAATATTGCTTGTATTTTATAAATTAGATAGCTAATTTTTATGTTTTTGAGAAGAATTTTATCTACTGAATGTTAACCTGGAATCATGAGTTGAAATTTTATCTATATGGGATGTAAGAATGTTGATCTAGATAATCATAGCAATCTCAGTGGAGTAGTAGTGAGGGAAGAATGATTGGTTGAGAAGACAGGAAGTTGAGAAAATGGAGACAATGACTATTTAGAGACATCTTTTGAGGAAGTAGGGGAGTAGCGTGACCACTAAAGGAGAACATGAGGTCCAGTGAGGTTTTTAAAATAGTTTTTTTGAAGTGTGTTCATGTGCTAGTAAAAATTAGCCAGCAACAAGAAAAGCATTGATGAGGCAGGATAGAGAGAAGATTAAGAAGAAAGTCTCTGAAGAAGTTGGAAGAGGATGAACTCCAGGGTAAAAAATAGTCTTAGAAGAGAAGAAGTGTTAATTCAGTTTAAGAGGAGGGAAGACAAAGAGTATACACATAGATAGATAGGTTGCTAGATGTGATGATGGAAAATAAAATGATTTTTTTCCAATTGATTCTATTTTCTCAGGGTAATAAGAGAATAGTTAACTAAGAGGGAGGAGTAAGCAGATGCTCTTTGAGTTATAAGGAAATAGAAAAGGTTTAAGAGAGTCGTATATTCCAATTTACATTTTTAATGTAATAGCTTTTTTCTTTCAATTTTCTGTATGAAAATAAAAAGTACTAACTCCTAGAAATTTCCATAATTAGAAAGTCTTTACTATTGTCATTATTATTTATTTACTTTATATTCATCCATAAGGTTTTTAAAAAAATTTATTTTTTATTCTTTTAAAATTTATTTTATTGTTTGAAAGAGAGACAGAGAGAGAAGGGAAAAGGCCAAGAGCAGTCTCCACAGCTGCACATCATCAGTTTTGACATAGCTTCGTTCTACAGGTGGGTGTGGGGCTATGCAGGGTGGGAACCAAACAGGAAGCCTCCCACATGAGAATCACACCTCAGTTCAGCACATGGGTCTGCACAGGCAAGGGCCAGGACTTGATTGATCCCCGGATCCAACAGCTGCAAGGCAAGTGTTCAACCCACTGAGCCATCTCAGCATCCCTGATTTTTTTTTTTAATCTCAATGTAAAATCATATAGAATAATTTGAACATTCTGTCTTATGGATCAAATTTATGTTGCTGACACATCCAAAACAGTGCTTTATATGTCAATTTTTTTTGCTGATAAAGACTACTTGCTAGTTTTGAGGTTCAAAAACAGGAGCAGAGAAGGAGGTAGAAAAAGATAAAGAGGGTCAAATATATGGTGATGGAAGGAGATGTGACTTTGGGTGGTAAACACAATGTAATACACAGATGCTGTATTATAGAGTCATACATTTGAAACCAATATAATTTTATTAACCACTGTCAGCTCAAAGAATAGTTACAGGAATTAAAAGTACAGCATAAGTAATATAGTCAATACTACTATAATAGCTGTGCATGGTGTCAGATGGGTGGGTACTAGACTTCCTAGGGTGAATAGTTTGTAAGGTATATAAATGTCTAGTCACTATGTTGTATACCTGAAAGTAATATAATATTGTATGTCAACTGCAATTTAAAAATAAATTTAGAAAAAAAAGGTAATCTTGGCCCATGTTACACTGTAGGTGAACCTTGAGGACGTTATGCTCAGGGAAATAGCCCAATGGTACATGATTCCACTTAAATGAGGCACAGTCAAACTCACAGAGACAGAAGCAGAATACTGGTTGTCAGGAGCTGGAGACTGTGGTGGAGGAAATGGGAATTATTGTTTAGAATATAGAGTATCTGTTTTGCATGAGGAAAAGAGTTCTGGAGATGGTGGTGATGGTTGCACAACAATATGAATGTACTTCGTGCCACTAAACTGTGTACTTAAAAAATAGTTAAGGTGTTAAATTTTGTTATGTGTATTTTACTACCATAAAAAAATTAAAAAATAAAATAAGCAGAAAAAAATATTCACTGGATTAATGGTGGTTATGTTGTTACTGTACTCTGCAACAATGTTTTATAAAGTTGAGTGATAGTTCTTACACAATTTCAACAAAATTTTTATATTTCTAAAATTTTACCAAGGGATGGATATTTCTTGGGTTAATCCCCTGTGACATTTCCACAGGTCTTATAACAGATTTTGATCCACATTATCTGTTCATGGCTGTTTTCTACTCATGGTACTTGAATGATAGAGATCCTTCTGCAATAGAAAGCAAATCTGTTTCTGACTGTAATAATAAAGATAATAAGTCTATCTGGAAAAGGTTGGGCAGATATGTGAGCAACTCCTTATGAGATTGGGGGTTTTCCTAAGGTAGGAATTCCTTAGCTGTGATACAGACCCATATTACGTATGCAGCATCCATCTAGGCCCACTTACAGGGCTACCGTGAAACTTGCAGCGCAAGGGGAACTAACACGAATATGAAACTCATTGTGTCTGCTGTGCAATGAGTAAGAAAGTCTTTTGTCTCTGATCCGGGAGTTTTGTGTCTTTGGACAACATTTATGAAACTCTGGCCAGCTAATTGTTAACTTAAAGGTAAACACCTCAGACTTTTCACTGTTTCTGACATTTTCATAGACTACATCAGCACGGTCACTCAACATCATTTAAAAATGCCAAGCATTGTTCATTTATTCTTTGGCAGTCTTCTTGTGCAGCTAACCTTTTCCTTTTTTCCCCTTTTCTTTAATTTCTTTTATTATTTGTTATTTGCAGGATTGAATTTAAACACTTAATTATTTCATTTAACATTTAAGACAATGTGTTTTAAAGTCTTTTAGTAATAATATTTAAAGTTTGGCTTTTAAAAATGACAATTTTTCATAATTTCTTTTTTAAGGATAGTTATTTCAGAAGAGTTTTCTCTTGGGTGAGAATAGTAATTGCTTCTGAGTCACAGCAAGACATGGACTGATTTTTAAACTTTGAAGATCACATTCCAGCAATTTATTTCCCAAGGAACAGAAGCCCAAACACCTCCTTAAATATTAAGCAAATGACAGCAATAGTTAGTAGGGGACTGCTTTGAACTGATGATGGAGGGCAGTTCACTGTGGTTACCAAATTTAGACTTGGTAAAATGAAACCTAGTAGGTACAGGCAGAGTAGATACCAGGGTCTTTCAATGGGGGCAGGCCCAGGGAAGGCCGAACTGGCTTTTTTCACAGAATACAACCAAGAGAGGGTCTTGGAAGTCATCACAAGCAGCAAAAAATGCTCTGGAGATGGCAAGGGAAAATTACACCCTGTGATTTTAGGTCGGCAGGATGTGGGTTGACAGAATCAAGCATGGAACTTTCCTACTCAAAATGAGTCAGGGGACAAGGCTGGTGATCAAAGGCAGGGTGTAAATAAAGATACCAAAGCAGCTGGAACCCGTGATGCATTCTACACTGAAATCCAACTGAATTGCTTCCCAACTGGTAAAGAAACATTATGAAACAAATGACATGTCTCATTCTGGAAAAACTGGAGGGTCTTAGTTGGGCCTCCTGAATTGTTCTGGTTAAAACTGCATTAACTATAATTAACTATTTAAATATGCAAACATTATCTCATTGAATTTAATGTAAATTGAAGGGATTAAAGTTCTAGGCCATTAAAATACTTATTGTGAGGTATACTAATCCAGTTATCATGATATTATATTTCTTCCTAAACGCATTAAAGTAAAAAAAAAAAAGTTGTAAAAATTATAAGCTTTCATAAGTATTATTTGGGGGGTGGAGATCAAATGTTGTCAAGTAAAGTTAGTTTATTGTGCTATTTCTACCTGTGTCTAAAAGCAAGGGCCTTTAAGATATATTTTGAATGATGCTACATGCTTACCTTCTTGTTTTGAGAAAGAAGTCAGAAGGAATCATTGATGTTTAAGTGGATTTCCTTTAAAGCCAATTGAAATGAGGCATCAAGAGGCTCTTGATTAAAAGTTTAATTCTCATGTTTACATGTTTAATTCTCATGTTATCAACCCTCAATAGCTTGCCCCCCACAGAA
>PVKE010030917.1:0-19343 GCA_004027555.1 Craseonycteris thonglongyai
TGATATCCAATAATGCCACAGTTGTGTGTCCTCAGAACCTAAGATCACTGAGGGAGAAGGAGCTATATCTTACATTCTTCAGTTGCCATTATTGTGCTGAGCTCAACAAAGAACACAAAGGAGACTTTCAATAAATGCCTGTCTAAGGCACTGACTATAACCCAGAACATTCTTAATTGCACTCTGGTATACAATTCTCCTTGGTGATGCTGACTCATTCAGAAAGAAAATTCCCAAAGCAAACTTAGTCACACACTGATCTAGGAACATTATGGGAGCACAGAAGAAAAGGTTGAGATGTTTTCCTAGGCTCTTTCAGTTACAATTACTGGAGATCAGCTCAAACTGGCCCAAAAAGAGGCCTTACTAAGAGGAAACAACAAGGATAATCTAAGAATCCTGTGGGAAGAAGCATCAGGAGAGCTCAGGGAGGAGTGAACTCTTACTCCATTTGGAGCATCTACTGCTCTCTGCACAGCTGCTCCAGTCCTCTGCTTTCTCTGGCTACCTGCCCTATTACGTCAGCTGCCTATGACCTACCTATGTATGCCTGCCCCAACCCTCTCTGCACTGAGCGAAATCTTGATTCATCTTTTCAGCTTTGCTGCCCTCTGCTACCTACACTTCAGTCTCTCAGTTAATCTTTTCAAGGTAGGCCATAAAGATCATAGATTGCCACTCCAGATTACTATTCTTTCAAAGAGCTAAAGATTTTGCCAACTGCTTTATTATTTAGTTCAGCAGACTAAGGTACAAAACTGCCTCATTTAATTGATGATTCCTCTTTCTTCCTGCTTCTAAGCATACAATATCCATAATTCAACCTTACCTCTACTATTCTCTTGAGCCCCTGCTCTTGACAACTTGTCCCATAAATACTTCTTTCATTAGTCAAACAAACGCAGGTCTCTCAGTTTATAAATAAGCCTAATGTAATAACCATTTCCTAAGAGAATGAAAGTTTCCTAATAGAACACATAATTCCCTTCCCTTGGAAATGCTACTTCTAAAAACCTCAGTTCTGTTAGGAACTCAATTACTTTGTACCATCATAGCTTTCACCTATTCCTATGAAAAGTATGGGCCCTAAATATATCTACCAACACAGGATGGAGAGGCCTTATGTGTTTTATGGCTAAATGTTAATAAAGTGGAAACCATGAATTCCACCCCCATAGGGAAGTCAACCAGATAGCCAGCCTATCATCCAGTCAGGGGACCTCTGAGAGTGAAAGGGGGAACGTTTAATAATTTCATAGGACAACAGATGTAAACCTGGTAATAGATGTAGGTGCATTCCATATCATGGACTCTTGATTCTATGGGATACAGTAACACAGACTAGAAGACAACCAGGTCTGTAAGTAAAATCCAAATGAGTTCATGAAATGTTACCCAGGATCCTCAGTTCAATAAGCTGGCATAGTACACTAGTACTTGTCGTAGTTGTGTTCTTATGCTCATTTCTCAATGCCTTAGTCTCCGGTATGTTTTAACACTGTACTCTTCTTTAACATGTACCGTGAAGGGCACTCCCCAGTTGTTTTTACAACCCCCAAATATACCTTATACTCACAAACTCACCATGGTAAAAAGATTAATTCTAATTTATAATGTAAACAAATATGTTTCTCAGTTACAACCCAAACACAAAAAGAAAAAATAATACAAAAAACATAATAAATCAATAACATTTCAAAGCTATTGGCTTTTTATTTTTCATTACTCCACTTGCCATGCACGATATTTCCTGTGGGCAAAACCAACTCCAATTTCTTCTTTTTAAAATCTTGCAGAAAAAAAATTGTATTTCCTTCTGTTCATCTTTTCCCCTTATAGCTTGGGTAAGCTGAAGGAAAAAAAAATCTATGATTATTCTCATCTATTAGGTTACCTTTTTGTAAGTAGTACTGAGAACCAAGGAAAGAAGGAAGAAGGCATTCAGACAATAACTATTAATACATTCCTTCCAGAAGCAAATATTTCATCATCCCTGTTATTCTTACACAATGATGAGTATGTGGCGAATAAAGAACTCAAACAAAACCATAAGACATAGCAGTGTGAGATTCAGAAAAAAGTATCTAAACATATCTCACCCTACTTCCCACACTGCTTTTGCAGACACCTTTAATGTGCTGTACTAGACCAATACTGACAACAGAAGCTTCAGCTTTTATTGCTGTTAATACCCTGAGTAATTACTGTACTCAGCAGGAACCTCTGCCCCGAAGAGCAACTCTCACATTGTAATCACCATTTCATAAACATTGCTGTTCAAACAGGAAGACACCAGCTAATGTGCAAAAATTGCACAAAAGGGCTTAGATTCTAACAGGTAGAGAAAAATATCTTTGCAATTTTATTTCACAGCTAGTATTCTATTTGGATAAAAATCACATACAAAGACAGTGACCAGGGGAAGAGCAGTAGCAGCAGCCACTAGCAAAAGAAAACTCTTCAGGAAACAAGGCCGCTGCCCAGATTTTCAGATGTCAATGCAGCATCTGTAAAAAAAAAATCTTTGGAAAGAAGTATATAAAGAACAAAGACCTCTAAAAATGGTAAAATTCATGTGGACACAAAAACCTGAATAAAAAGCATTTGGTTTACAAGATAAAACTGCATGGCCACCTTGCAAAACAACCAGGGAAGTTAAAAGCAGCTTACCAAAAATAAATCGTGGAAGGAAATGGCATATTTGACTTTCTTTTAAAACAGTAAGAATGTATTACCTATGCAATAGTTCTTTAATGAAGAAAAATAAATCACACGTAAATTTTTAGCTAGCTAAATTGGAATATATTAATTGGATATATAGGGTACTTAAAATGATAAAATGAAAAAAAGAAACAGAGTTAAAGATCTCTTCAGATTATGTCACTTTTCTTTAGAGTAAAATATCACATACAATGTGTGTCAGTACACAAATATTGTCAAAAGCTACAAAGAGGTTGGGAAATAAGGGCATTCACAGATACTGAGATAAATATCTCTATAAAGCTAAAGAATTAGGATTTCTTACTATGTGTAGACAGTAGTTCACAACCTTCCAGTACAAGGATCTCTTTTTAAGATCTAAATGTTTCAAAAGATCCCCAAATAACAGTACTCCAACAGTATTTCACTTAACAACTGTTTGAGGAAACTATGTAATGAACAATGATTCTTAACTGTGTGTTATCATTAAATAAGTAAATTTTTAAAATCACAGCAGCACAGTAATACATTTGAAAAGTAGTCTTTGTGAAGTATATTTTTTACTTAAGACTGAGAATGTTTATTTGCAGACCTCTGCAAAATCTCTACAGATATCCAGGGATCCAAAGCCCCAAGTGTGGGAACCACTAGTCTAAAACCAAGAGTTCATAATGGGCAAGAATAACACTTATAGACTTGGGACGTTTTCAATGATAAAGTATTGTAGCTGTACCATCCCTGAGCCAGACTTCCTTCCCCAACCTCTACCACTGAAAGACCCCAAAAAGGGTTCAAGATACATTCCATACTCGCTAAAACATCAAAGCAAATTACAGTTATCACCAAAAAGTAGTCTGGCCCATGTACAATTCTTTTTCTTTCCAACTCAGCAAATGCCAAATTTACTTTTCTTCAGGCTCTTCACAACAGCTGAGAAGAAACAAACTACTTCAGAAACTCAAAGGAATCTCTGAAATTGTCAAAACAGTTACTAAAGGAATGAAAACTTCATAAATGTTTACAGTATGAGCTTTATAATACAAAGTGTTACAACACTGAAAAGATAAACCTGGCAACCTCCTTAGTAGTGAGTGCTATAGGTACCAGGCAATAGCACTTAGAAGGTAAAGTGGTGACCAATTCAGTATGATGGAGAAGCAATCAAAAGACAGCCAATGGAACTGGAAATAGAGAAGGCCCAGTGTAGAATCGACAGCACATTAAAAAATGCTTACCAGTTTGAAGTCTTGAATGCTACAGATGAAATACGGTGTGTTTGGCCTCCGACTCTCGATATACACACAGTCTTTAAAAGAAAAAGAAATTTTAAAAGAGTGGCATTTACTTTTAAGGGAACAAAAGCAGAGCCCATTAAGCCACTGCATAAATAAACAAACACATACATTTTAGAGAAAAAATTTTCTCAAAAGTGATAATAAATTACAAATAACTTTAAAATAAAGAAAAAACAGCCCTTGGGCTCTTTTTGACACTTTTCTGATATATAAGGGGAATTAATATTCTATGAAGAAATAAGTGAAATGTAAATAAGGCTAGCATGAACATGCTGTTACAATGACTTTTTCACCTAAACTAAGAAAGAGAAAGAAAACTAATCTCTTGTGGGTAACTTGCTATTAAATTTTAACCTAAACACATTTTATTTTCCAATTGTAAAGAAAACCAAGGCAGCCAATCAGAAATGGAATGAAGTAAACCAAATTACATTTTCTTCAGGGAAGCAGAGAGCTTTCTTCAATTACATTTGACATGACTGTGGTTAGGTAATTGTGACTGATGCTCTCAACAGCTGGAGTATAAACGGTTGTTTTTTAAAATGGCAGGTTAAGATACACTTAAAAAAAAAAAGCAATAATTTTTTTAAGGGAAGCAGTGGCTATAAAGGGATGTAAAAACTCCACATCATAACCCAAGATCATTACAAAGCTTAGGACAGAAAAGTAATGTATTATTAACTGAAAAGTAAAGATATCTACTGTCAATCAATTTTCTAGAGAGTGACCATAATGTCCACACTTAAAATGTCATTTAACTTTCCTGATGACCCTTCCTAATAAATACATCTTAGAATAAGTCAGATGTTTGAGTACGCAGGCAGATTCCCCTATTATCTCATTTCATACATATTAAGAGCCAAGGAAAAGGAAAGGAACACATATTTAAAGCTGTCCCTCCAGGGGAAGTCTGGGCCCATCACAAGCACTAGCAGACCCACTTAGAGAAATATCATGAAGACAGCCCTCACTCACTGAAAGGCACTTTCTTCCAAGAAACTTTCTGAAAGACATCAGGATTCCTATAGCCCAAAATCATTCCACAAAATAAGTAATCTGAAAGCCAATCATTTAGGCATCCAGAATTTCCCAGCTGACTTCTCTACTCAGATTTAGCCTCAACAACAGGTTCCATACCTGCATCCACAAAAAAATAGCAAGCACTTCATGATCAATTGTTGACTAGATTTTCTATCTTGTTCCAGAGTCCAAGGTACTAAACAACTGTCCAACATTCAGGTAACAACATTCATCTAACATACTAATTGTCTTCAGAAACAAACAAGAGAACTCTTCCCACTATGGCAGAGATCTCTTTTCCTACCCCTAATTTGGTGTTTAAGTAAAAACAGGAAAAATCCATTTCTAAATAAAAATTGTACTCTAACTTGCACAATTTGGGTACAACCAAAGATTCTTAATTTCTGTGTTCCAATCCCTACTGTACCTTACTGCCAGTATTTCAAATCTCTAGACCTCAATTATTTACTCACCCTACTCCACCTGAATACACATCACAGTCTATCTGCCCTCTTCTTCCTATCACTTGCTACACAAAAAGCAGTATTTTCTATATCTCACACATAACACTGTCATACCTAGCTATTATTCACTGGCTTCAAAATTAATAGGTCACTTCCTCACTAATGACTTTCATATTCTTTTTCCTTTTTTTAAAATTTTTATTTTTATTGTTTTTGACAGAGAGAGAGAGAGACAGAGACAGAGAGAAAGGGGAGGGCCCAGAACAGTCTCCATAGTTGCACATAATTCGTTTTTCCACATAGTTTCATTCCACAGGTGGGAGTGGGGCTGCACAGGGCAGGAACTGGGCTGGGGTCTTCACCTCAGTAAGAACTGAACTGGGGGCACTCCCCAGTTCAGCATATGGGTCCACACGGGCCAGGGTTGGGATTCGATCCTTGGTCCCCAGGGCTGCAAAGTGAGCGCTTAACCCACTGAGCCATCCTGGCTTCCCGACTTCCATATTTTTAAAGCCCACATGACAAAATAATTTGCTGCATCCAATGGTCTGGACCCACGCCACATCTCATTCTCCTCTAGGCTGCACTCTCCAAAAGAAACTCCAACTCCTCTACCTCCATCCAAACCATCTTTACTCCTTCATTACACCAGCATCTGCAACCTTATATAAGTTACCTCCCGCAGCAAATTCTCATGGCTCCTCTGTAAAGAAATGGCAGTATCTCTTTCTTTTACATAAAATTGACAATTTGCATTCCTGTCTGTTCAGTTATTTGGCAGTCAGATGGTCTATAATGTCCACAGTACTATCTTTTGAGCTTAGAGAAACTTACTTTGGTATTCTCTGCACCTACCAAGGACTTCTGTTTGGCATTCGTGTTGGTAAAATCAGATAAGACTGAAATAAATGACAGATGCTTAGATAGTGAGGACTCTGTGTAACATTTTTTTTTACATAAATAAAAGCTTTATATATACTTTTCATAATCATTAGAATCATTATTACTATAAACATTTACTCTGAGACATAAAGCAGCTATTAACTTGCAGTATATAAAAAAGCTTTCCAAGAAAAAAAAAAGACTATATTCTTTAATTTCTCACTGCAAAGTTATATTCAG
Organism: Craseonycteris thonglongyai; assembly: GCA_004027555.1. NCBI lineage: Eukaryota > Metazoa > Chordata > Mammalia > Chiroptera > Craseonycteridae > Craseonycteris > Craseonycteris thonglongyai. Next base: position 6,602 of record PVKE010030917.1, read on the forward strand.
AAAAATGATTATCTGTAAATACATCCAGATGTAACTCTGTTAGAGAAGGGAGGAAGGGAATATGCTGGTATGTCAAGGACGACCACTGACATCCATTTGCCTAAACACTTCTATGAAGTCTTGCTGGAAGCTGCCTCACAGTCTTGACTTGAGAATTGTGGTCATGAGGGATAAGGCTGAGAGAGCAGATTCTCAAACCTGACATATGGAATTAACATATTGACTTATTAATGCCTCATAACTAGATCAAAATTCACCTTTTTTAGTTTAAAAAGTTACCATGGCAACCCAAATTGATCCAAAGCTATAAATTCATATATGAGATTACAATGCACAAGGGTAGTAATCTGTAAAACAGGTCACTGTATCAAGGGTCTCTTAGTATTCTGAAACTTACACATGAAAAAGTCAGATGAGCTCACTTCAAAATAAGAGACAAAACTTAAAGAGTTTATTTTAATAAACACAAGATGGATAAGATCAGTGGTACATGAACTGAAAATTTCCATGCCATGTCAAACTTACCACAGAAATGAGAAAAACAAAATACAGTGTTTTAATCTGACTTTTCTGAATCACTTTAAAAATAAAACTATAATAAATTATTGTAGAAGGAATGCCTGGATAGCTCAGCGGTTGACTGCTTGACTCGAATTCGTGGGGCCTGGAGTTCGATTCCTAACCTGTGCAACCCCATATGCTAAACTGCGGCACACTGGTAGCTGTCAAGATGGCTAAGAGGAGAAGGTTCTCACCTCCTATGAGGGAGGCCCTGGGTTCAGTTCTCACCCACGCAGCCCCACATCCACCTGTGCGGAGTGAAACCATGTCAACTATGGAGACTGCTCTTGGCCCTTCCTCCACCCTCTTCTTCTTCTCTCAAACAATAAAATAAATCTTTAAAAATATTTTTAGAGTCAAACTTTCCTTTATAACCCATAAAAATTAGGGAGAGCCAATTAAAAGAGAATATGTTCTAAGAAACAATTTGAAAGTTTAAGTCACACACACAAAAATCTACTTATAACTCTTAATGATTTTCAAAACAAGGTTAAATGAGGCCAAAAATATTCGTAAGAAGAAGTATTTCTCTCTTGTTTCATTAATTAAGCAGCAACTTAAGAAAATAACAAGGGGAAGCCAGGATGGCTCAGCAGGTTGAAAGCTCACTTTGCAGCCCGGAGACCAAGGATCAAATCCCAGCTACCACCCGTATGAACCCATATGCTGAACTGGAGTGTGCTTCCCAAGTGGGAGGACCCCAGTTCAGTTCTCACACTGCATGGCCCATGCCCACCTGTGTGGAAGGAAACCATGTTGAAAACTGATGATGTACAACTATGGAGACTGCTCTGGGTCCTCCCCCTTCTCTTTGTCTCTGTCAAAAACAATAAGTAAGAAAGAAAGAAAGAGAGAGAGAGAGAGAGAGAGAGAGAGAGAAAGAGAGAAAGAGAGAAAGAAAGAAAAAAAATAACTATAAAGATATCTGTAGTTAGGCCAAAAGTAAAGTGGTTTATTTGTAAAAGGAAAGACGAGACCATAAGTCAACAACAATGTTAAAATCTCAGTTGAAATATACGCTCATAATCTCATAAAGCCAAAATGATTTGCCAAGAATTTTCATGCAATTTATGAGTGCATGGATTATGTTTGAAGCTTGTTTCAGTCAGTTGGATCAATGATCCTCAACCTGAAAATTCCCCATGACCAACAAAAGGTGCAGACACCTTTAAAAAGAAAAGGAAGAAAGAAAAGAAAGAAAAGCAAGCAAGCAAGCAAGCAAGCTTGAGCAAGTTGATGTGATCCATTTAGTATATAATGCACATTTTCAAAATTACCCATACAAAAATTTGTATTTACCAGACTGAGCAAACAGCTGCTGCAAGGCAGACAGAGACAGATATATATATAGATTAGATAGATAGATAGATAGATAGATAGATAGATAGATAGATAGATAGATAGATAGATAGATAGATATAGAAATATATATCTCAATAGAAATATATATCTCAAAATCAGCAAGCCTGAAATAGGGCAGAAAAATGTGAGGCTATTACCATATCAATTATTATTATCAATATCAATTATTTCGAACAACACATGATGACTAATTTTTTCTTTATAGGGGTCTCTGGAAATGAAACCACAGCTCTAGATTAAGACTTACTCTTTAATACCTGCCTGGGAATGGATCTCACCATTAAGTGACCTCAGATACTGTATCCATGAGTTAGTTAGGCAACAATAGGTAACAGTGGTGTTTCTGGATGTTTCTCACAACCTCAACACAGCTTTGTGTCCAGGAATCTATTGTGCCATCTGCAAACAACAGAGCATTTGCTAAGCTGGGAAAGGAAGCCAGCCAAACCGTGAAGGCACATCCTCAAAGCAAAGAAAGTCCTCTTTGCTTTTTCAACCCTCAGCAAATCAGCAGGTTTATGTAAATAGAGCAAGAACAGGGTCCTCTCAAGGGTAAAAACCACAGCCTGAAGCATCAGGCAGTTTGTTATCCCAAAACACAAAGAACCTATCAGTATCTTCCCTGACAGCCTCCTCACAGAGCACAGTGGACATTTACTTCACGCACTAATTGAGCGAGCAGCAGCGGCAGCAGAAGCAGCGCAGTGAGCCAGAATTAAACCTGCCGTAAGGCAATGCTCAGCCACAATGCTCTGTCCCTTAAAGAATTTCCTTCCCCAATGAATGTGATTCTGCCTATTAACCTTTAAAATACCTTCTTTTTTGTTTTTTAAAAAGACTTATTTTATTGTTTTTGAGAGGAGAGAGAAAGAGAGAGAGAGAAAGAGAGAGAGAGAAGGGGGGAAGGCCCCGAGCAGTCTCCATAGTTATACGCCATTAGTTGTGACATAATGAAATACCTTCTTATCCCTTTGGAAAGCATGGCAGTGCCACTCTAATATAATTTCCAATAGAAAGCCTTCTACTACTTGTAAAGAGCAGGCATGAACAAAGACTTTCTCACAAACAAATTTTCCAGAGAGCCAGCTTGGTGGCACAGTGGTAAGCGTGACATTGACCCCAGGAGCAGCTATGCTCCTCCACTTTCCATATGAGTTACACAGGACACCTCTATCAACCATTCAATGAGGTAACAGCACGTTGGCCTAATACTGCAAAATAAAACTCACAAGTATCTCACTAGCTAATATGAATGTTTCCAAATTTGCAACACACAGAATGTGAGTATATTGTATGTACGTGCACATATTAGAAATAACACTGAAATCCTGTCTACACAGGCTGCATGGCCTCTAACAGACTTTAGTCTCTGGTTTCTCATTTGTACAACAGTCAGATCCATCACCATTACTCACCTCAATAAACAAAATACTACATTCTACACAGTAACCACTCAAAAACCTACGAGGAACAAATGAACTGAATGAAAACGTAAAAACAGAAAGAAGTTACATGGATCCTGATTTTAAAAGTTGCTATGCTATACAAATACAAACATACAGAAATAAATCACTTTTAGTTTTCTGTTAGATGCTTTTGTGGGACAAAATTTGGGAAAAGAGCAATTCAGTAAGTGAAGCCTTCTGTCCTTGCCCTTATCCTGTGTTTTGACCCTGAAAACTGTCACCAAAATTGGCTGGTAACATCTTCTTAAAGATGATAAATTCAGTGGAAAAGAGATCTCAGGTAATACACATCCTTTTGTAAAGTTTATGAAAATTAAATTCCATGTATTCAAATGGCTACAGATTCCCAACTAACACTACAAAGCTTATACAGGCTTTTGTCTAAAAACAGAACATGGGATGCCAGGATGGCTCAGTGGGTTGAGTGCTCACTTTGCAGCCCCCGGGTCCGAGGATCAAATCCCAGCCCCGGCCCATGAGGACCCATATACTGAACTGTGGCATTCTTGCCAGGTCGAGCTTCCCACGAGGGAGGTCCCAGGCCTGGTTCCTTCCATGCACAGCCCATGCCCACCTGTGGAATGAAACTGTGTCAAAAACTAATGTCGTACAACTATGGAGACTACTCGGGGCCCTCCCCTCCCTCTCTGTCTCTAAAAATAAAATCTGAAAAAAAATAAAAACAGAACACTATATACTTCTAGCAAACAGTGATCTGTCTTCATCCTCATTGCTAATATGGAATTATACTAACAGAAAATGCAATTATGAGAAAAACCAAGTGTGTGTATGGGGATGGGGTTAGCAGTTCATAACAAAGAGATTTTGTTTAAATTTCCCATATTTCTCTTTTCTCCTCTAGGAGTTAGAAAATCGTCCAATGCATCAAAAGCTTAAAGGCTGACCCAAGAGATTGTCTTGCTAACTTTAAGAAGTGATTCCAATATTTTGGAATAACTGCTGAAACAAGAGCCCCTTCCCAAATCAATCATAATGCTACACAGACTTGAAAACTATAAAACATGAAAAGGCAAGATCATCCTGCCAAGCAGCAGAAATCTTATTAATTCTACTGATATGCTAAATATTAGCCATGGTTTGCCACTTGCATTATACCTTCATCACCACATTTTACTCTGAAAGTGTTCCTTAAAAAGCTCTCGTTGTATCCCATAGTGAATCCCTATTATGAAATATGTTCTTAGCAGCTTGACATCCAAACTCCATTAAGTGATGTGGGTCTCTGAGAATTTTAACTACTGTGTCTGTACAGAGCTTAGGTGCTATAAGAAAACACAGGGAATGGACGGGCGGTGGAGAATCTATTTTAAAAATCAGTGATGGCCATCTGTCCTATGAAGTAGTGTCATAGGGCATGAGAGACATCAGGGCATAATCTAAGACTGCTGTCACTCTTGCTGCCCCACTGCACACACCTTTCTAATGCTTGAGGAGGTAGATAAAATCAGTGAATTCTATTTAAAAAATTAATAAATTCAGCTATAAAATCCCTGTTAAATAGATGATAATTGCTAATGGCAATGTTGACAGGTCCTTAACACAAAGACTACAACTGGAACATGGCTGAAATATGTACATTTAGAAAACCAATGTGGAGAGAATCTTCTAGGAACACTAAGCCCAGTATTCATAGGAAAAAATAACCACTGACAGGTAGGCTGGAGTACAGATTCTTCTCTCCCCATATGGCTGACAACAAACAAATTGCCAGTCTGATCTTCTGGTGTCACATCCCACAGAGCAGATTTCAAGCAACACTGCTTGCTCCTTTTCAGAAAACAATGTGCCAAGAGCCCTGGCTTCACAATACATGATTCAACCAATTTGCAGTGCTCACTGGAAATACACAGGAGAATTCACAATGCCTGGCTATAATTCTTATTTGGCAAATGATTTTATTATAAACTGGTATTATAGTGAATCCATTTTCTTTACGGGTTTTCTGCTACTGTTTAATGGACTGTCAGTATAATTTAGATTTCATCTCTTTAAACTCATTCAAGCCTGGCTCCTGATTATACAGTAAATGGAACATATTTCTATTCAACGAAATTAATGACAGTTAATTGTAGTCTGTAGTTCTCAATTTTATAAAAGCAACTGATCCACAGTTCAAGCATCAAGCTACAAAATTTCCACACCAATTACTTTTTTGTATTTTATAGGCATCCACATCTTGTAAGCCTTCCTTGTAAGACTAATGTATATACTCACTTAATATTTATTTCCAAATATTTACTACCAACTTTCCAGAAAGACTTAGAATTTAAATTATAACTAAAGGCAGAAAAAATGAAATTGTCAGTCTGAACAGAGAGATGCTCAAATATTATGGATATTTTTAAGCTAGCAAAACTAAAGATTTAAACTTTCTGCCATATACATACTAAATATTAGACAATTTTCTTATATAGTAATTAAATCAGCCACAATATAAATATTAAGTGAAATTTATTAAAAGTAGGCTAAATGTGCCATCTGGACTCAGATATACAATTAAGGCACACAGTACATACTAATAAATACTGAATTACTTCTAAAACTGATATCCTGGGAAAGCTGAGATGGCTCAGCGGGTTAAGTGCTCGCTTTGAAGCCCCAGGGACCGAGGATCGAATCCTGGCCACGGCCCATGCGGACCCACATGCTGAACTGGGGAGTGCCCCCAGTTCAGCTCTTGCCGGGACCTATGCGGGAGGCTACCGACCCAGTTCCTGCCCTGTGCAGCCCTGTGCCCACCTGTGGAGTAAAACTGTATGGAAAACTGTCAACTATGGAGACTGCTCTGGGCCCTCCCCCTTCTCTCTGTCTCTCTCTGTCTCTGTTTCTCTCTGTCAAAAATCAATAAAATAAATCTTTAAAATTGATATCCTGGGGAAGCTGGGATGGCTCAGTGGGTTAAGCGCTCGCTTTGCAGCCCTGGGGACTGAGGATCAAATACTGGCCTCAGGCTGTGTGGACCTATATGCTGAACTGGGGTGTGCTTCCCATGCAGGAGGCCCCCAGTTCGGTTCTCACCCCCACTCTCCCCACCCCAGTTCTGCCCCTGGCTCAAGGGGGCATGTCTTCCAGGCAGGAGGCCCCCAGCCTGGTTCCTGCTGTGTGCAGCCACTGCCCACCTGTGTGGAATGAAACCATGTTGAAAAACTGATGACATTAACTATGGAGACACTTTGGACCCTACCCCTTCTCTCTGTCAAAAACAGAAACAATAAAATAAATCTTTTAAAAATTTAGAAAATAAGTACAAATGATATTTTTTTACCAAAATATTCTGCTGAGTTTTATTTTCCAGACAACACAACAATCACATGAGTGACTTTTTATTCTTGAATGATTACGGTAGTCTTTCACCTATGCATCCACACAGCTGTGTAAGAAATTCTTAAAGGAGAAAAAGGCATGCAAAAAAGCACCTTAAGAGAAAATGATCAAATCAAGACCCAAACAATAATAAAGAAAGCATCCAGAATTTGCTAACCCAAAACTAAGAACACTAGCCAGGGTCACAGGCAGATAACAATTCACACAAAAATAAAAAAGTAAAGGGAAAACACAAGCTATTCTTTCATTCCTTTTATCACTTGATACTCTGTATATGCTCAGCTGGCTTCTGATTCTCCTATAACCACATTCCAATCATGCTCCAGGAATTTCTTCCTGCTGTTGCCCTGGTAGAGATAATTTAACTCAGGGGTCCCCAAAGCCCAGGCCACAGAACCAGTACTGGTCTACGGCCCATTAGGAACTGGGCCACACAGCAGGTGAGCGATGGGTGAGCCAGCGAAGCTTCATCTATATTTACAGCTGCTCCCCACGGCTACCATTAACCACCTGAGTGTCACCTCCTGTCAGAGCAGCAGAAGCATTAGAGTCTCAGGAATGCAAACCATACTATGAACTGTGCATGTGCATCCTCCCACCCCCTCCAAAAAAAAAATGGTCTTTCACGAAACTGGTCCTTAGTGCTAAAAAGGTTGGGGACCACTGCTTTAACTCTACTTGATCCTACGGCAATTCTGTGGAACCTCCAAGACGTAAAACACAAGGATTCTATGGTCCTCCTGTCTTCCTCAATGTCATATAATCTGTTCTATTCAGTTCGTTATTTACCCACTCATTGCCTTTTACTAACCTATAATGTTACTTGAATGAGTGTAATTTCTCCCCATAAAATGAAGAACCAAGGACTAAAATCCTGCCTATTTTTATATCTTACCCTACCTTCACCTCCAAAAAACACTTTGCACAAAGTTATAGACACAGAAGATTGTGGTCTTACGAGAATGTTATTGGCTGATTAATAAAACACTACTAATACTAGAGTTGGCATCTAACGTACCTCATTAAATTCTACTAGCTTAATCAAAGTCTATTAGTTTCAGTGGGCCTCAAATTTAATCATTTGCTTTAATTTATATTAGCTTCTAAGGACAAATGAAACCTATTCCCTGACTCCCTTACTCTACTCATCTCGTTTCCTTCCCCCTTAAATGACTATTGTTTTCATTCGGGTTTTTGTTATAGTAGTAACTGTTAACTTGGTCAGGTATTTCTTTTAAAATTAAAAGTAAAAAACTAAAGATATTTTAAGAATAACTAAAAGTATCTAGTCACTTTCACATGACTAGATAAATATTGAGAACTCAGATTTTCATTAAAGATCTTCAGTCAACTATGAATTATAAATGTAATTTGACAAGTATTCAAGTATTTGGAAAAAAATAATTCTACCTAGACAATGATTTCCAATTATCTATCTCCTAAGGATTCCACATGTAGTAATTTTGCTTTATAATATATACATCATTCTCAGGCTAAAAAGTATTTGGCAGTGAAGGGGGCAGATGACATCTTTTTTTTTTAAATATATTTTTATTGTTTTTGACAGACAGAGAGAGAGAGAGACAGAAAGAAGGCGGTGGGCCCAGAGCAATCTCCATAGTTGCACGTCATTAATTTTCTACATAGTTTCATTCCACAGGTGGGCATGGGGCAGCACAGGGCAGGAACTGGCTGGGGGCCTCCCATATAGGAAGCTTGCCCCAGTGAGAACCAAACTGGGACTACACCCCAGTTCAGCATATGGGTCCGCACAGGCCCAAGCCGGGGGATTCAATCCCTGGACCCCAGGGCTGCAAGGCAAGCACTTAACCTGCTGAGCCATCCCAACTTCCCCTAGGTGGCACCTTGTCTGGTAATTTGGCATCCACCTTTTATAATCAAAATTAGCAAAGATCTGAACAAGTATTGAAAGTATGCAAATGCCTCTTAATTTCCAAAATGAGATTAAAGATTTTGTTTATTGTTTGGGCCATAAGACACTTTTTCTACACAAAACTATAGTCAGCAACTTCAAGAAATGAGTGAAAATGCTCTGGACCAATATAACATTATTTTTTTAATATTTACTTTATTGTTTTTGACGGAGACAGAGAGACAGGGCAGGAACCAGGCTGGAGGACTCCCACCTGGGAGGCACACCCCCTCAAGTCAGGGGCCGAACCAGGGGGTTAAGAAGCAAATGGAGGCCTCCCACATGGGAAGAACACCTCAGTTCAGCATATGCGTCCACACAGGCCAGGGCTGGGATTCAATCCTTGGCCCCCAGAGCTACAAAGCGAGCGCTTAACCCGCTGAGCCATCCTGGCTTCCCCCAATGTAACATTTAATGAGAATTTTGCTTTTTATAATTTGTACTTAAGAAAAATCATGTTGGGGAAGCCGGGATGGCTCAGTGGGTTAAGCGCTCACTTTGCAGCGCCAGGGACCAGGGATCGAACCCCGGCCCCGGCCCGTGCGGAACCATATGCTGAACTGGGAGCTCCCCCAGTTCAGTTCTCTCTCAGTCTCTGTCTCTGTATCTCTCTCTGTTAAAAATAAATTAAAAAAAAAGAAAAAAAAAAGAAAAATCATGTTTCAAACATCTGCTGAGACAAAATAAATCAGAACTTCAGGAAAATAAAAAAAAATTAAAGACTTCTCCATTTTAACCAAAATGATACCAGGCAAATCTTGTCGTGACTTCATTAAAACTAAAAAATGAAGGTAAATTTTTCTATAAGGAACAGAACCATAAACTCATAAAACACTCACAGGCTTATGGGCACCAGATACATGTGAGCTAAATGTTAGAGATACTGAGGTGAATAAAAATATTCTTCTTCCCTTGATAAGTTCACTATCTAATAATGTTAGGACTAGATATAGAAACAAGTAACTATATGTCTTCAATAATTTTAATTGTACTTTTTTTTTTAGTCTCTGTAACAAGAGACTGCTAGCTGAGCATAATATTCATTCACCCCCTTTTCCTTAATAACATAACATCTTATATTTACCAGGGGCTTATGGACCCTCAGAAGCCTACATTTCTCAGCCTCCCTTGCAAGTGGTTTGGTACGGTCATATAACTAATTCTGATCATGGCATAAGGACAGACAGATTATTTCAACTTCTGGAAACTGAGTTCTGAAAAGAGGACGCCCTGCTTGTCTTATCCTTCCTACTGGCCTGAAGGCAAATGTACAGGGTGGAGGTGGAACATTAGATGAATCATTAGATGAAGATGGGAATGGAGGCCACACACAATAGAGTAACAAAACCTTTGACTGTAGCTAAAGAACCAGACCAAGAATTTACTAATTCACCATTCAGCATTCTTGGCCATTGAAGAGATGACTCTAGCAAGTGTATAAAAACATGAAACATAGAGCTCTTGATTTAGGATGACTAAAATACACTGACTAGATAGTAACTGTTGCCTTCCAGCAGGATTAAGAATCAACTCCTATAGCCAAGTGAAATGGAAAGAATAAAGTCTAACAACTGCCTTCATGAACAGACTTCACAGCTAAGTCAAATTCCTGGTAGGATTCTACCCTAAGGTTTTACAAGTAGGAATAAGGTGCAGTAACTTCTCCTGCAAACTGGCCAGGATTCAGTGTGGAAGGCAGGTTGGTGGCACCTACTGGCACCACTCGGCTTCACCTTGCCTCCCCATCTCTTTACCACTTCCATAGGGGTTTGATTTTAGGACTTCAGACAGAATATGTAGCTGTTCCTCCAACAAAAATACAGGGACCACTGATAACTAAATTTCATAAAACATTATATCATTCATAAAAGTTAAAGCTGACCAGAATTCACACTATACTAAGTTCTCAGAATATACTCCATATTTTACTTCATACTGGAAAGATAATATTCTCTCTAATGTCACAGCTTTATCTCCTCCTTTCTACACCATTAATTGCAGATAAAACACAGAGCACACAAACGTGTAAACGTGTGTGATCGAGTCACTCTCTGAGGTGAAGACTTACTACCCAAAGGTGACATAAAGTCTCTTGCTCTACCTAGAGAACACTTCTCCAATTTCAAAACCATAAATTCAGTCACTTATAGAGGCCAAAAATCCTATGGTACACCAGGGCTAGTTAGAATAAATTGTAATGGCAATGCATTAAAAATCTTTGTATGTTCAGATACAACCTTATACTCCGCAATTCTACTCCAAAGAAAAGTGAACAGATATAAATGTTCACCACTGTTGTATATACGAACCAAAATTTAATAACATATGAGTATAACTAGTTACATTATGGTATCTATCTATTTATGTGGGTGTGCCTAACGTTTTTCTGCCAATGGATGCCTTCAGCAATCTATACATTCACTTTCAAAACAGAAAAATTAATGTTTTGAATTTACAAAGCACATAATGAAATATGTATCAAAGTATGTTAAAAAGGGGGAGCCAGGATGGCTCAGTGGGTTAAGCACTCACTTTGCAGCCCTGGGGACCGAGGATTGAATCCTGGTCCCGGCCCGAGTGGACCCATATGCTGATCTGGGGAGTGCCCCCAGTTCAGTTCTCACCAGGGTGAGACCCTGGCCCAGTTCCTGCCCTGTGCAGCCCCGTGCCCACCTGTGGAATGAAACTATGTGGAAAAACCAATGATGTACAACTATGGAGACTGTTCTGGGCCCTCCCCTTCTCTCTGTTTCTGTCTCTGTATCTCTCTCTCTCTCTGTCAAAAACAATAAAAATAAATATTTTTTTAAAAGTATGCGAAAAAATGCAATATAATATATGTACTTCTTTACTGATTCATTAAACAATTAAGATTTACTAGAGGTTATTTCCTTAATAACCTCCATAATTTCAAAAGTAGTAATAAACATAAACACTATTTTGAGATGTTTTGCTCTACATGATGCAACATGAGGATATCTGTGATTTACACTGGTATCACAGGTACTGCCATTATTACTACAGTTTATTGCTTACCTTCATAATTAAAGCAAATGCTAAATGTCATCTGAAATTTAATTAATTAGTGAAAATAAAGATGTAATTTTTATCCACCCAAATTCATAGTCTCCTGAATTCTATTCAGAGTCCACTATGTTGACCATACACTCTACATTAAGAACTCCAATATTATAGTTAAAATGGCCATACTCCCCAAAGCAATATATACCGGTAGATTCAATGCCATTCCTATCAAAATCCCACAGTCATTCTTTCAAGAAATAGATTGAAAAAATCATCAAATTTATATGGAACCACAAAAGACCACGAATCGCAAAAGCTAGCCTAAGAAAAAAGGATAAAACTGGGGGCATCTCACTGCCTGACTTTTATCTGTACTACAAAGCTTCAGTAATCAAAACAGCTTGGTACTGGCAGAAAAACAGACACACAGACCAATGGAATAGAATTGAAAACCCAGAAATAAACCCACAAATTTATGGACAGATTATTTTTGATAAAGGATCAAAAAATATACAGTGGGGAAAAGCAAGCCTCTTCAGTAAATGGTGCTGGGAAAATTGGAAAACCACATGCAAAAGGCTGAAGGTGAACATCAATCTCTCACCATATACCAAAATTAACTCAAAATGGATTAAAGACCTCCAAATAAGAAAGGAAACAATAAATTGCATACAAGAAAACATTGGCACTAAACTTATAGACCTGGGATTCAGGGAGGACTTTATGAATCTGACCTCAATGGCAAGGGAAGTAAAAGCACAAATAAATGAATGGGACCTTATCAAGCTAAAAGGCTTCTGTGCTGCAAAGGAAACCATCAACAAAGCAAAGAGACAACCAATCAACTGGGAAAAAATATTTGCAAACAATGCCTCTGATAAGGGGCTAATATCAAAAATATACAAAGAACTTGTACAACTCAACAAGAAAAAAACAAGCAATCCAATTAAAAAATGGGCAGATGACCTTAACAGACACTTCTCTCGTGAAGACATACATATGGCCAACAGATATATGAAAAAAGGCTCCACTTCACTAGCAATTAGGGAGA
>PVKE010030918.1:0-19343 GCA_004027555.1 Craseonycteris thonglongyai
AAAAAAAAAAAAAATTTGTCCCACATTGCTGACAAGGGGATCGAGGAAATGAGTTTTAGTACTATTGGAAATTTAACTGCATTCTTTTTGGGACAGTGTAGTACATAGAAAGAGGCATTCCTAATACACTGGTAAGGAATAAGCAGAAATGTACACAATTTTCTCAACTTGGTACCATTCCTCTAGTATAGAAAGTCTTCTGGCTAGCCTCTCTGGGTGGACTGTTCTATATTAGTATTATTCCTTCTATCTTACAGTCTTATGTGATGTGTGTTTACTTTTTACAAGTGTAAACTGGAGTCAAAACACAGCATATACTAAAATCCCTTCTTTTCTTTCCACAACCCAAGCTATACCTCCATTTTGTTTGTTATTATTACATATTTTTTCCTGGCAAAAAATCAAAATTACACTAAGATGATAAATCAACTTTGCAAACAACAATGTTTAATATAATTCAGTTTAGTGATGCAGATTTTTTTCTTAAATTTTCAGCTACATTTTAACTGAATCAATCATTTTGTTCAATTTACGGGGCTAACATTCAGCAAACGTTTATTACAAAAAAGTGTATTCCATTCCAAAAAAATCCTGAGTTCTGGCTACTATCTCAGGAGGAAATACAGCTGATCTCAGATTTTCATCATAATTCATTAAAAAGAAAAAAAACCTAACTAGCTAGTTCTTATAAAATATATACCAGTTAATAATTTAGTACAACATAAAAAGGTAAACAAAAATTAACTAGGCTATTTTCCAGTTTGGAGAAAAAGAAAACAAACTTTCTGATGGATTTTTTCACCATTTCTATTCCTACGTACCAAAAGCTAAAATCCTTTTTACTGAAGAATCTCTTGGTACACGGGGCCTGTTTCCTCTATACCACCCTATCGAAACGATCAGCATTATTCTACAATATAACTCAGTTTGAGGACACTGAGAAATCCCACAACCCCCAAATGCCAATGGTTACTATGTAAAGAACTGGCCAGAAAACTACAAATGTTATCCGAGGACACAGAACTTATAATAGACAGAAAGGACCTGGGAGTAAGCTTGTCCCCCATGGTGGAGAATGCAGACTCCGAAATAGCCCACGCGGTCACGTTGTCCCTTAAACCACATGACCTTCCTACGGAAGCAGCGCCTTCAACGTGGACACGAGATCGGATCTCCCCCCTTTCTCTTAAGTTAAAACGAGGCAGGGCAGCCACCAGTAAGAACGGGTCACAGGCAGCAGAGTCCTCGTGCTGTGGCTACTCCCCTTACTGTTATAAAACCTGGGAGGGAGGAAAGGAGGAGAAACACCCCAGAATCCGGACAGAACCCCCCGCCCCCCTGGCCTCGAAATGGAGTTCGGGGGAGGCAGGGAGGGGCAGCTTCGTGTCTGATGACCCGCTGTGAACACGCACTGGGGCAGCTCAGCTCTCACCCAGGCTTTTCGAGAGAGGCTCCGCGCGGCTCCCAGTCGCCGAGACCTTGGCGCCGCGCCGGCCAAGAGCCTCCATTGCACCCTTGGCTGTCTCGGGAGCCCGTCCCTCACCCGCCCCTCACCCGCCCCCCGGGTCACTCAAGGGCGCGTGGGTTTCCGCCTTCGGCTCCCGCGGGCCGGGCCGCAGGGACACGCGCGCCAGTCTTTTTCCCTCGGTGTAATCCCTCCGCTGCTGGACGAGCACTAGTTTTAACCATGCCCCACCCCCTGGCCGCTTTCCAGCAGCTTCCAGGAACGTTGCCTCCTCCCAAACCAGCCACTCACAGATGGCGGACTCTGCAGCCACCGGCCCCGCCTCCACTCGCCGCCGCGGCTGCGGCAAACGGCTGGCCACGCCTCTGCGGAGGCCGGACGGAAGTGCTCCCGTCTTTGCTTTCCGCCGCGCTCGTGGTCGCAACCCTTTTGGGCCCTGGCGAGGAACAGGAAGGGGAAGATCTTTCGCGGCGGACTCAAGCCGGAAGCTGCATTCCTAGCGGGGAGGTCTGTAGGGGAGGGACAGGCAGCGGTAGAACGTGGGGTGAACGTTGCACTGAATGGTGTGGAGCTCGAGCTGGGCCAGGAGTTCGAATCGACTCGGTGCCAAGCACAGTACGGGCTGCAGGTGAGGAAGAGGAGTGGTACTCCTTAGCTCTGGAAATAGGAAGAGGGGACAGAGCTGGGTTGTCTTGCAGGGTGGTGCGTATCCTGAAAGGATCGGGGTGGGGTGCCTGGGGGGGATCTGGGACCGGGCTCAGGTGTGACGGGTTGGGAATTCAGGTGCGGCCATAGAGTTAGAGATGCGTTTGGGTTTGGAGAGGTAAATGCTGAAGAGAAACCAGAGTTTCCCCCCCTCTTCCCAAGGCCCGTGGCGATGCGGAGGGTTAACGGAACCCCGCGCCTCTTTGGGTTTCCAAGGTTGGGTCTCAACACGGACCCCTCCCTAGTCCTCCTCTGTCTGTCTCCGATTCACGGTTGCTGGGCTTTGAGACCCGACCCTGCTGGGCGCCAACATACGACCCCATTTCTCGGCTTTAAGTCCAGGGTTGGCCTCCCCTTTGACAGTCCTCGTGCTGAGCCCACTTGGTCTTGGAGGACAAGTTCAAACGGCTGAAAGGCTCCTCATGCCAACAGCTGGCGCTCTGGGTTTCCCCATTCTGCACGCGGGACTGACTGAATTAAGCCTAACGGTACCTTCTTCGCTATTCCCAGGGCCAGCTTTACACACGCATCGCGCTGAGACTGTGTCCGCACTGGGCCGTTAACGTCACATTCGGGCTTTTGGAGTATCAGTGGCTCACAGAAGTGATGGAAAGGAGGCGTCAGGAGAGAGATGCTGGGGGTGCAGTGGAGTAGAGGAGGGAAAGACTGGAAGGCCAATTTTGGACTCCCAGTGCAGGGAGCTTTATTTTAGGTCATGGTGTGCTACCCTTTAGGTCACACTGCTGGGGTTCATAGGTAATTTTAAGCCGAGCAGAGAAGCATCACTTTGGCAGTGATACGGAGTGTGGATGGGATGGAAAGAGAGGTGGGGATTTGGGATGCTTCTAAACAGCTGTCCACAGACGTTTATGATTTTTGCTCCTGGAAGAGGGAAGTGAACGAGCAGAGAACCACTCAACTTTTCTAGTGTATGTTTTAGGAATGATAGCGTTACCCAAATGTAAGTGAGATACAGGAAAAAGGAGCCAGTTATTTTTGAAGGGAGGACAATGAAGACAGTCGTTTAAGGGGCAGATTAAGTTGTAAGAATCCCCCCCCAGGGCTTTGTATATAGGACAAAGGAAATTGCCTTTGGAAGACCTGAATAGCCCACCTCTAGTATTCTTTAGCTAAATTTCCTTTTCAAGTGTTCTGCATATTTAGGATTTCAACCATCACCCTACTTGCTTTTCCCATTGAAATGGTGGTGGTGGGATCAGGGGAGCAGATCTGAAGGCTCCTTATGTTTCACTTTTATAATTGAGAGGGAGAATCAGCGGGAGAAAAGGTCTAGTTCACTTATGCAAATGGGGATTTTTATTAAAAACAATTTATTCAAGATATATAGATTACCAATTTTTCTTTTGAGAATACTGCAGAATGATACAAGATGTGTTGCATATTTTCTGCAGAGTGAGCTATAAAATTAGTACCAAATAAATAGTAAACTTTGCTGTGTGTGAGATGCTACATATTGCACATCTATTAATTGCATTTAATTCTTAGAACAACCAGTTTTACAAATAAATTGCTGAACCCAAATCCTTACGTGTCAAGCTCAGTGTCTTTAGCCACTCTAGAATCAGAAGTTTGACTCTTTCCTATATAGTTAACTTTTCTAAGTAGATTCTAACTAGAACCAGCTAAAGATAATAAACTGGAGTTGTCTGTGAGGAGCTTAAAAAGAAAAAGTTTAGCATCAAACTTGTTTTTACTCTTTTGGCAGCGGTTCTCAGTGTGATGATATTTGCCTCCCAGGGGGACATTTAGCAGTGACGAGACATTTTTGATCATTTCAACTGAGCATCTAGTAGGTAGAGGTCAGTGATGCTGCTGAACATCATACAGTGCATAGCACAGCTCTCACAATGAGAATGAGCTGATCCAAAACGTCTGTAGTGCTGTGGTTGATAATCCTGCCTTATGGATATTTCTTAAGGAATTGAAATTGAGATTCAGTGATATGACTTTCTAAAGAACATTTTTATTTTTTAAGTTATTCCTTGGCATGAAAGTTGTGTGAGGTGTATATAGCTGAAACAAAATAAATATAACTGGTTTTTAAAGCTAACCTGTGAGCTGGGGTTTCCATAGAGATGGTTGTCATAGAATTATGGATTCTTAGACTTGGGGAAAGACTTCGGCTTGAAATTATTTTACAGTATCTGCTAAGTGTGGTGATTCACTTTGCTTATAGGTCTCATGTGTCTGGTTTCCTGTATTTTGAATCTGTATCTAAACTACTTTTAACAATCACTTTTCTTAACACTGAGCACTAGTCTCATAATTTTGACTACTAAATGTGATTCTACCTACACTCAAGCTTGTTAACATGTGAAATTTGTACTGTAACTTTTTCTATTTTTGTTCCGGTACAGATCATGTACTTTAATATGAAGTAGTTAGTATTTGTTGGCAGCTTTTAAAAAGTAGCAATATTCTCATTCAGTATTCTTGTTTGAAAGCAGTAGGGGTTCTTTTGTCTCTATCAAGTAATGACACAATGAATGCTGACATATTTGTTTCACATTGTGCATAGACTAAAAACTTAGGCTTTCAAATTCTGGTTAATGTAAGTTAGCTTTAAAGTATAGTTAATAGTTAAATAATAGTTAACTTCTATTACAAGATTTGATAAATTTACATACAAATGAGTCTGCAATGAAAACTGATCCTATTGCTAGTCTTCCCTCCCCCCATAAATTTGTTAGATTTATAAATAAATTTAGGTATTTTGTTTTCGCTTCAAGATTATAATTTCAGAATTTGTTTATCCTAGGATATACAGTTTTCAAAATATGCTTAATATTTGTACATCTTGTGAAATTTTAGCATAGCTCTTTTTCAAAGTAAATAGGATTTTTATTTAATTGTCTATTGACTTTTTTTTTTCAGGGTTCATTGAAAAAATCCTTAGTGATATTGACATGTTTCAAGTGACATAAATTAGCCAATGACTCGCAATGATGGATTCCTCGAAGACTGGAAATGGTTTGCCATTGATTGGACAAGGGACTGATATAGGGATATCTTCACTCCACATGGTGGGGTATTTGGGAAAAGTTAGTGAACTTTTTTTGCCTCGGTGCAAAGTTTTTTTTGTTCTTCTATTTTTGAGACTTTAATTTGGTTTTTATTTTACCAATTAACATCTAAAAAATTGTTTCTTCCACGGAAATCTTACAGCAATGGCGAAAGATTGTTTTAATGTGTTTACCTCTCTGTGTTTTAATATGTGAAGCCAGAAATAAAGCTTTGTCCTATGGTTTACTCTTCTTTGAAAATATGGAATATGCATTTTCCCTGGCAATTGAGATTACTTTTTATTCCTGCAGATAAAACTGATGTTGTGTTTAACACTTAAAATTTAATGTTTAAAACTATAATATATTCTTTTTGGAAAGATTGCTATATTTAAAGCTTATATGCTTTTGGCCATGTTGAGAATATCTTGCCAGGACATTCGTAGGTGAACATTGTGATTTTTTTTTCTGATTACGTCTCCATTTAACTTTTTAGAATTTGGTACAATCTAGGAATATCTATATTTTAACTTACTTTATTTCTCTTTTAGAATTACAAATCTGCTAACGTCCCATCAAGTGGGTATTGCCCTGCTTGTAGAGAAAAGGGAAAGTTAAAAGCCTTAAAGACTTACCGGATTAGTTTTCAAGAGTCTGTCTATTTGTGTGAGGATCTGCAGGTAAAGTATTAATCCTAGATAGCATCAAGGTGTTAGCCTTTTGCTTTATTCTTCGGTGTTTAAATTTGTACTCATTTTGTATTTTTTAGACTGTGTGTTTTTAATACATAGATAATCACATTTTCTAGATCTGTCTGGTATGCTATTGCAAGGAGATGTTTGCTTTTATTGCTCAACTAGACTTGTGAGAGGAGAAAATACATTTCAGGATTGAATTTTGTTTTTAAACCTTTTGGTGGGGGGGGGCTCGTTAGCTGTTGGTATATAGTAGTTACTCTCATCTCTTTGGTTTGTTAACTTTGGGACCTTTTGGAAGTTATTATTGATCTATACACGTTATATACTTAAGGCTCTAAATATCTTTTAGGATTAGTTATAGTAATTTGTACCCACTGGTACAACTTTTATATAGGAGATCATTAAAGTCCATAATACTCTACATTTTATTACACTTGACAATTAAGAAACCATCAATGCGCATTTAATAATCTGAACTTTGCAAGGTAAGTGTTCCTGTTTTGTGACTAAGAAAACAGATGCTGAGTGTTTAGGAACTCCCGCGCTTCATAAAGCAGCAGTGCTGTGGTTGAAGTTCCGTCTTCTAACTTCAGATGCTTTTATTCCAGGTAAACTAGCAGTTCATCAGAATCACTTGGGGTGCTTTTAAAAATTCCTGGGTCTTTCCCCAGGAGCCGATCAGTAGACTTGACCAAGGATTCTGTAGTTTTGTAACTTTTGAGGATGAATCTGATGATCAGCCAGGTTTGGAAAAAGCTAGACTAAATCACATGGTTGGTGATAGATATTTGGCTTGGTACAACTTGAGGAAAATCCTAGGCATTCTTACAATGAGAGAGAAATGTTTTTGCATTATTCAATAAGATTTTTGGGAGTGTTACTATGTTGGCACTGTTTCAGATGCTAGGATACAGTGAATAAAACAAATTTCTCTGCAGAAGGTTATATTCTAGCATGAGGACGAAAATTAACAAAGTATATTTTTTGTGTGAGGAGATGAAAAGTGCTGTGGAGAAAAATAAAGCCACAAGGACTGGGTGTCAGGGAACGGGGAGTTTTGCGATGTTAAAAGGGGTGGTGAAGGGAACTCTATTGAGAAAGTGACATTTGCACAAAGACCTGAAGGAGCTGAAGAGGAGTGAGCCCTCTAGGCAGAACAAGTGGCAGGTACGAGGCCCTAAGTGTGGAGACTGTCTGTCCTTATTTGTGCTGCTGCAAGTAGACCAGCAGAGCTGAAACTGAGCAAATGACACAGAGTCAGAAAAATAATGAGGGGGTTAGACCTTAAGTAAGGTCCCTGGCATTTACTCTGACTGACATGTAGAACCCTAGTAGGGATGTTGGCAGAGGAGTGACATGACATGACTTAGATATTGAAAGGTTCCCTGTGGCTGCTGTGTTGAAAATACATGCCATGGGCAAAACCTCAGCAGGGCAGCTGAGTGGAAGACAGTAGCAGTATTCCAGGGGAGCAAGAAGTGACCACGGTGGTCAGGCATGGCTGGATTCTATGTATTTTGAAAGTGGAGCCAAAAGGATTTGCTGGAAAATTGGGATATGTGGTAGGAGAGGGATGGCTCAAGGATGAGCCCCAGATTTTTGGCTTGAGCAGTTGGAGGATGCAGTTGCTGATTACTGAGAGGAGAAGGCTTTGGGAAGAAGAAGAATGGGGGACTATCAGGAGGTCAGGACTAGTCAAACATGAGACATCTGTCTAATATCTGTGGGTTGAGCAAACAGTTGGATCTGTGTGTATTAGGTGGAGTGTGAGATTGGAGAGACATATTTGGGAGCATCAACCTGTAGGTGATTGAACCATGAATGAATTTACCTGGGAGTATGGATTTAACAAACAATAAACCATAAAGGGCCCTGGTTTATTTTTAATTAAGCAAGGGTGCTCACTCTGTTTGAGAATGGTAAAAATTTTTTGCATTTTAATTTCTTGCCTCTTTAAAGAAACTTTTTTTTAATTTTAATGTAAAAAAACAAAATTACCATATTAACAGTTTTTAAGTGTATAAATTCAGGAGTGTTAGCTATATTCACATTGTTGTACAACAGATCTCCCAAACTTTTTCATCTTGCACAACTGATATTAATGAGTCCATTAAACAATAATAAACAGTGTTATCAGTATCATGTTCACTTGTATTGAAGAAACTGTATTATAAGTTGAGAGGATTTAGTGCATTTCTGTTATCTGTTGCTGTGAAATGAACCACCTCAAAACTTAGTGACTAAAAAAGTCTTAATGGTTTCACTTAATATCTATCCCTCATGATTCTGTAGATTGTTCAGGCAGTCCTGACACTTCAGATGCTGTTGGCTAGATGACTGAAATGTCCCCTGGCTGACAGTTGGTGGGAACTGCCCGCTGGGAACTCAGCTCACTCAGTCAGCCCGGGTCTCTGCTCTTTTCCACGAGGGTCTCTCCACGAGACTAATTGGCTTCTCATACTCTGATGGCTGGGACTGAGGAGGGGTGTTGCAGAAGGAGGGCTCCAAGTGGATAGGCCCAATGAGCCGTGTTTGCCAATGTCCCATCAAAGCTAGTCACATGGCCCAGCCCAGATTGGGTGGCAGGGGCTGACTCTATGAGAGTGTGAATACCAGAGGTAGAGTTGCTCAGTTTACGAGAGGCCACCAAGGCAGCCATCTGCCATGCTTTATTGTGCATGAGGGCCCACAGTGTGGGTGTGTTTTTCTCTATCTTGAGTTTGTCATATATAATATTTTGCTAATTACCAAACTTAGGGGAAATTCATTGATTATTTTAGTGACTTGTTTACACTATTGATATTTGCCTGAAAATGAATTAATACATAATGAAATTGGATGAAGTCATTAAAATTCAGCCAATTTGACTTTTAGAACCAAAAAGGATGTAAAGTTGATGTGGTAGTATACTCTCAGATTAATATTCAGTTTCAATATTAAGACACACACATTATTCCATGTAACTTCTTTTATTTGAAAATACTTTTCTGATTTTTAGCTTATGCAGTGTACCTGTCCCAAAGTCCTCATAAAATGTTGCTTTAAACTTGAAATTTTTTTTATTAGTGATCTTATTTATTTTATTTTATTTTATTTTATTTTTTATTGTTTTTGACAGAGAGAGAGATACAGAGACAGAGACAGAGAGAGAACTGAACTGGGGGAACTCCCCAGTTCAGCATATGGGTCCACACTGGCTGGGGCTGGGATTCGATCCTCGGTCCCTGGGGCTACAAAGTGAGCGCTAAGCCCACTGAGCCATCCTGGCTTCCCCAACTGTTGAAATTTTTAAATTCACTTTATTAAAGCAAAAGTATGTATACTTTCCTTGTTAGCTTAATCTAGAGTAGTCTGATTAAAGCCTGATTGTTCAAATAAAGTAGGAAAAATTTTTTTTGGAACCAAATTTTTTATTAGGCATTTATCCCTAGTTTCTTCAAATTTAGATTGATAATAAACCCTCTCCTATCAAATTAATGCTAAAATTTTATACATATTTTTTGTAACTTAGAAACAGTAAAGAAAATTTGAGATTATTTGAATTGTATGTATTATACAGTTTTTATCATTTTTCTTTTTTCCTAGTGTATCTATCCTTTGGGTTCTAAATCACTTAATAAGTTAATTTCTCCTGAGTTGGAAGATCAGCACACTCCAAATAAACCTCAAAAAAGAAAGCTCTTGGAAACAGACTATCAAGATTCACCTCCTTTAACAAATTCCAAAAAGAATAAAGAGATTGTTATTAATGATGAACAAGTTTTGAGCAGCAAACGTAATGGCGAAGCATATGCCAAAACCTCATCAGTCTTACCCGACTCACTGCACAGTGGTCAGCAGAATCCAGCTAGGACTGCTGGTTCCTTGGAGCAGGATGAGATTTTGGAAGTGGCTGTCGTTGACATGGCTGCTGAAGAAGTTGCTACTACAGTTGCTGTTTCTGGACCTAGAGAGACTGCCCCTCAAAATGAAGGAGGCACGTCTGAGCTGGAAATGCTATTGGAGAGCGAATGTACACCGTTCAGTCGGACTTTCTGTGTCCAGTGGAAAAATTCTAATGCTCTCTGCTGGTTAGACTGTATCCTGTCTGCAGTGGTGCACTTGGCAGTGGTGGAAAAGGCTGTGATGACCGACCCGGGCTCCAAGGAGGAATCTGTGTTCCGGCAGCTATTCACAAAGTATAATCAAGCCAGTGTGCTGCACACCGGTCAGGTGGACAGAGTTAAAGGTTGGTGGCAATATTTTATTTTCCTTTAATTTGTAAAGGGGTTGACATTGAGTTTTGTCTCACAGCGTGTGGAAAAGATGCCGTCAGTAATGTCTGTTTTATGTGGAGAACTGGGAACAAGGAGCCCAGGGACAGTTTCTTGAAGCTTGGGTTAGAACACCAGTTACATAATCCTGACTGCCCCCAAAAGGCAGTCTTTTCAAAAACCTGAGTAAAAATAAAAGAGGCTATGTTGTATCTTTAGCTGTCAAGATAATGGTGGTCTTCATAATGATGACCATCATAATGGTGGTCATCAAAGTAAAATATTAAGTTTTTAATGCAGGTTAAAGAAGTAAATACAAATTCTCTGCAATTCCATAACTCCCCCAAGATCTCTCTCTATTCACAGTGAGGGATATGTATTTTATTTTCTATAAAATAGGATACCCATGACCTACTTCCAACCCAAGAAGAATTAAAATATTCCTAATAACTTAAATCTACCTACATGTTTCTCCCCATTTAATCCTCTACCTCCCCCTAAAGGCAATTTCATCCTGAAATGCATTTTATCATTCCTTCTTTTCTATAATTTTAACTTTATTCTCTGAGTCACTATCTGTCCCTGCATCAATACCGCACTATTTTAATTATTAGGGTTTTGTAGGTCTGCTATCTGCTAGTAAAAGAATCACCTTCATTCAACTTGACTTTGGCCATGCAATCTTATATGTAAATTGTAAACATTGTTTCCCCATTGGTGGTCATTCAAGCTGCTTACCATTTTTTTCTATAATGAATAAACATTGTGACACATACTCGTCTATCCTTTGAATCCATTGCTGATTATATCCTAGAAGGGATATTAAGATATGAATATAAAGAGTCTTTCTGAATGGCTTTCTAGAAGGCTTATACTAACATACAATTACAGTTTCATAATGCAGAAGAAAACATCCCAGAGTACTCAGCACCTCTGGGTGTGAACATTTAAAAGGTTATCATTTTGCTAAGTATTTTGTTTCACTTTGACTTTCTTAGCAATTTTTAAAAATAATTATTTTTTAATTACAGTTAATATACAATATATTAGTTTCAGATGTACAACATAGTGATTAGAGATTTATATAACTTAATGTGATCCCCCTGTTAAATCCAGAACCTATCTGCTACCATACATAGTTATTACAATAGTATTAACTACATGCTTATGATATACTTTATGTCTCCATGACTATTTTTTTTTTTTTATAAAGGTTTTCACATGTTTTTTTATTTTTTTATTTTATTGTTTTTGACAGAGAGAGAGAGAGATATAGAGACAGAGAGAGAACTGAACTGGGGGAACTCCCCAGTTCAGCATATGGTTCCGCACGGGCCGGGGCCGGGATTCGATCCTCAGTCCCCAGCGCTACAAAGTGAGCGCTTAACCCCCTGAGCCATCCCGGCTTCCCCACCATGACTATTTTGTAACTACCAATTTATTTTTCTTAATTTCTTCACTTTTTTCATCTACCCTCCCAGTGCCCCTCCCATCTGGCAACCATCAAAATGTTCTCTGTACCTATGAGTGGGTTTCTGTTTTGCTTGTTCATTTATTTTGTTCTTCAGATTTCACATATAAATGAAATCATACATCATCTGTCTTTCTCTGACTTACTCTGCTTAGGACAATACCCTCTAGGTCTATCCATATTGTTGCAGATGGTAAGAACCCATTCCCAACCATGGCCAAGCAATATACCATTGCACATATGTACCCCCTACTCTATCCACTCATCCATCAACGAAAACCCAGGCCATTCTTAACAGTGTTACAGCAAACATTGTTGTGTCTAGTAGGGCCTAGTGACTCAGACTCACTCTCTCTGGTCACCTGAGCTGGGTGCTCCCTGTGTGTCCCTTGTTTTGGTTGTGTTTGCCCTCCTATTGTATATGAGCCTGTGTTGCTATTTGTATGTCATTGGGAGGCTGACTGGTTGTGAGGACTGGCTGTGAATACAATAGAGGAGCTGTTTTGCAGGGGCTGACCCTACAGCAGGATTCGCTTTAGCAGGGCTCTGGTGCCTTCCCAGTGTGCCCCTCAGGTGTATTGTCTGTGAAGGTGGCCTGATGGTGTTCCAGCTTCTTGTGAACTTTTGAGAAATTTTAGGAAAATCCACAGTACAAGCCAAGACAGACCAATGGTATGGAAAAGCCGATGGAAGCAACTTGGGTAGCCTACAGGGTAGGTGGGGCAGGATCTCAGGGAATCACCAGGATGGGATAAGCAGTGTCTTCTAGGTTGATGGTAACACAGATAAGGCCTGTGGCTGCATGCTGGGAAAGGGGAGGGCTCAACAAAGAATCGATGGCTCCTGCCAGCACTTTCTGTCTACAAGAAGGCTGCCCATTCACTCCCCTGAAACCAGACAATTCAGTTCTTCCCCATCTGTCCCTGGTACCTTTCCAGCTGCTATCCCAGTGCTGGAGCCTTTAAGAGGAATGCCTGGGACTCCAGCCACCCTGTCTCACTCAGCCACAATCTCTACTGGTTTCCACAGCCATAATTGTGGGGACTTCTCTTCCTGGCACTGGAACTGTGGGCTGTGGAGCTTGGTATGGAGCTGAGACCCCTTGTCCCTCAGGGGGAACTGCCACAGCTGAGAGATCCCCCCAATTTTTAACCACCACATGTGGGTGTGGGTATCAGCCCATTCTGCATCTTCACCCCTCCTACCAGTCTCAAGGTGGCTTCTTCTGTATGTCCTTAGCTATAGGACTTCTGTTAAGCTGTGCTTCAGGTAATTTTCAATGATGGTTGTTCTGTAGTTTAGTTGTAATTTTGATGTGGTTGTGAGAGGATGCAAGTAACGTGTTTCTCTCTCTGCTGTCTTGACCAGAACTGTTCATTTCATAGCAATTTTTAAAATTCAGTTTTTCACAGCATCTTTGCTTTGTCTTCTGTTCCTGTTTTCTATAAGTACAGGTACCCCAATACTAAGTAGGTGACAATTGTTCAATTATTGTTGCAGAAAAGAATACCTCTTCTTAAAATTTTGACTTAAATATTAAATTAATTTTGAATATATATTTTAATTATTTTTTTTTACTTAATAGTATTTATGATTGTAATTACATTTGTTTGAGTTGCATTACTTTGAATTATAAGTGGGGTTTTTTTTGGCATGGTGAAATAAAAATTTTGGTTGATGCTTGTGATCAGGATGTGTGAATTATTTACCTGGAAGAGATTTGAGTGAAAAAATCTATTTGTAGCTTAAGAATAACTAGAATCAGATGTATATGGAGGCTTTTCAAAATAATTTTCTTATTAATCTTAGATCATTTCTGTTACAGTAATTTCATTTTGAAGACTTTTAGCCTAAAGAAATGATCAAAAACGTGGACAGGTATATGCCCCCAAATGCTTATTATAGTGATTATGATGGTGGAAAAAGTAGCCAATGGGCCATGATAGGGGGATGCTAAGTAAAACTGTACATTAGTCGGAGTGTAATAATTAGCCTGCAAAGCTTTTAATGAAGCAAGTTTGAGTGGGAAAAACTAGGATATGGGGGATGCTGAGATGGCTCAGCAGGCTGAGTGCTCGTCTGGCAGCCCCAGGGTCTGAGGATTGAATCCTGGCCCTGGCTGTGTGGACCCATATGCTGAACTGGGGTGTGGTTCTCAGTTCGGTTCTCACTGGGGCGAGCTTCCCATGTGGGAGGCCCCCTGCCTGGTTCCTGTGCCCATCTGTGGAATGAAACTGTAGAAAACCAATGACTTGCAACTATGGAGACTGCTCTGGGCCTCCCCCATTCTCTATGTCAAAAACCATAAAAAATAAGTCTTGAAAAAAAAAAGTAGTATACAGAATTGTATAAACACTATGATGTCATTGAAGATTCCTTTGGACCCTTCCCATTACCCACCAAAAAAAAAAAAAAGACGTAGAAGGAGGGATTTATACCAAATGTTAGTTTGGGAAATAATCATACGTTTAAGACTCTTTATAAATTTATCTACTCCTGTTATCTGACTGAGCTCCATAAAAGTTATACAGAGAGGAATAAATGATTAGATACCTGTAGCATAAGTAACAATCACGTGTAAAGAGAGAGCATTGCTGTCTCAGAGATGGGCAGGATATCTGAAAGATCTGAAAGTCCAGCTCTTCTGCTAGGCCTGCGATAATTTGGATGAGAAAGGTTTTCACTGAGGTTTTACTCAAGTAGAATGATGTTGTTGGCACAGTCAGTCAGTACTAATGATAATGTGGCTGTTAAATATTGAGGCATATATGGTATAGACCAGAGAGAGAGGAGGAAGAATTAAGGAAATTGGTTTATCATTTTGTCTCTGCAAAATTTATTGACTGATGTACTTTCATTCTTCGTAATGTCTTAATTTTCTTTGAAAAGATACAGGTTGTTAATGTTCTGTTTTATTATTTAGATGGAAACTGTGAAAATCTTACTTCAGAAGTATTTGCAAAGATAGAGACCTGTCTGAATGAAGTCAGAGATGAAATTTTTAGTAGACTTCAGCCTCAACTTAGATGTACATTGGGTAAGTAATTTGTGTAGTTTAACTGTATTACTTGTCTACTGTAAAAAAAAAATTCTTGCATCATAAGCAGATGCAATGCTGTTATATTAAATAAATGATCAGATTCTTGGGAGAGAGACTCTGGGTAGTTTCAGGTAGGAGTGACCACTGGTTAAATCATGGATGGGCAGAGCTTTTCCATGTAAATGTGCAGGCTGCCTCTCACCCCTTGAGTGGATGCAGGCCCCAGACCCAGGTGAAGACTTGGGGTACACCTCTGGTTCTTTTTCAATACTTTCCCCCCATAGAGTAGTCCAGTATTTCCAACTGTGGCTGTGCATGAAAAAGCACTGAGGGAATCTAAAAGTAAACGCTAGTGCTGGGGCCCATTAACAGGATCTCAGGGGTGGTGCCTGGGTATCAGTAATCCTCAGAAAGCACCCATGTGATTCTTACGGGTGGAGCAGGTTGAGAAGCTGGTCTAAACCCACCTGAGTAATTCTGCTCCCCCTGCCAGTCATTGGTTTAGGAATGGACAGGCGGTACTGTTTTTGCCAATGGAATATGAGGAGAAATATACTGATGACCTTTGGGGGAAGCTTTCTTTCCTTTAAAAAAAGGCACAAAAATGATATCTGCTTTGTCCTCTATGAATTCACGTTTGGCTTCTGGGACTAGATCTCACAGTCGTTCTGAATGTCTCTGGTGTTGCCAAAAGGAGCTGTCGTGGTTCGTTGGAGGGGGATGTTGTTATGTTTTACTTCTCTTTATCCTTGTATTAGCTCGCCTGTTATCATGTTGTAGCAGAATATGGTACCCCTTTTAGTATGTTACCCATGTTAATTATGTAGAATATCAGTGCCTTCAACTTTTTCACTCAATGAATGGCATTTATTTCATCAGACCCAGGTAATTACATCTGGAGGCAGTGCCTTTTTACATGGTAGTATCTCCTACTTCTTTTTCCCACAGTTTTGTCCTCTAGTTTTACTCGCTTGTTTTTTTGTGAACTCCTACAGATACGAGTGTACTGTTATAATAATCTGATTTTCTATATGCCAAATCTTAGGCATTGGCTCCTCTAGGTGGGATCTCAGATGAGATGAATATTCTTTTTTTTTTCTTTTTATTGAAGCATAATTTACATATAGTAAAACCCTTTTAAATGTATAGTTATGTAACCATTACCACAATTAAGATATAGAATATTCTATCACCCTAAACATTTTCTCCAGGCTCCTTAGTAGTCAGCACCTTTCCTTACCTTCACCCCTGACCTGTTGCGTGAACACTCACTTCAAAGGAGTCCCTTTCATAAGATCACTGGAGTATAGACCCACTTTGTAGGTATCCTCTCCCTCCTAATGGGAACTGAGATGTTTTATTCAGGGTTCAGATTCCAGGTCCCAGTTGAACTAAATAGTGATGTCTGTCCTCTCTCCCACCTCCAGTCTGAATCACCATCCTTCTTATCTCTGATAATTTCATTTGGAACACAGTTGCATCTTGCCCTATCCTGTTTGGGCCTGGTTTTCTTTATAACAGAAAAGGTATTTTTAAATTATTTGTGAGATCACAGCATTTGAGCAAGCACTGAGCTCTCCTGATTAAATAGAATCCCTTGTTCTCATTCAACAGTGCTAGGTGCTACTTTAGAGAGTAAGATCTTACTAGTGCAATCTAATCTTTGCTTCAGAGAGCACTGTAAAATCTTACTATGTAAGTGTCCTCATTCTGAATATTAATATGTATTTCAAAGTACATATTAATATTAAAGAGAAAAGGAATCTGTACTAACCCTGAATGTTGATTATTACATTTTTAAGGCCAGCCACTTTAGCATTTTGATTATTGTTTTTAAAAAACACATTGTAAACTCTCCTCTCTGCTCACCCTACCCACAGTTTAAGAAACATAACATTACAGATACAGCTGGGGCCCCTTATACTCTTCCCCAATTCTTCCTTACTTCCCCACAAAAGAAGAAAAAGCTAAATTTTCTTCAGGCTCCTTTTAAAGAAAAAGCTAATATTGTTATGGTGTCTACTTACTTGTTTTAAGTCAAAAGAATGATTTGTCTGAGTATTGTGTGTACCAGTATAAGGATGGACAGACCAGCAGACCTGAATAGTCCAAACCAGAGCCCTTCCCTTTTTGTTACTTCATTCTGTGACAGGCGGTAATGCAGATACGTGGGAAAAGAAAAGGCATTCAGTAAGTGGTTTATGGTACAGGGGACCAGTTGGATCCCTACTCACACCATAATCGAAAGAAACTTTAGCATGTTTAAAGACCTAATCATGAAAAGTAGAGTTGTAAAACTATCAAAGAAAATTTAGGTAAATATTTTAGCACTTAGTGGGAAAGAATTTCTTAAATAAGATGCATGAAAGATAAGTAGACATGAATACATTAAAGTTTGAAAGCTCTGGGCAAAAAAATAATGTTCAGTATATTTTCCAAAGAACTTCTGTACATCAGTTAAAAAAAACAACAAACTGATAGCAAAATGTCCAGAAGACTTTCATGAGCAATTAACAGAAACCTTGAATAGCTAGACAGCAGTGAATCACTGAAAGGTTTGCATCATGGCAAATGAAGGGACTTGGGGTTGGAGGCTTGGGGTTAAGTTAATAAGAGGCAGAG
Organism: Craseonycteris thonglongyai; assembly: GCA_004027555.1. Classification (NCBI taxonomy): domain Eukaryota; kingdom Metazoa; phylum Chordata; class Mammalia; order Chiroptera; family Craseonycteridae; genus Craseonycteris; species Craseonycteris thonglongyai. Next base: position 17,278 of record PVKE010030918.1, read on the forward strand.
AAACCACTAAACTAATATAGGCAGGAGGTTATAAAAATTAGAATTAGGCAGTGTATTATTTGTTCTCTAGTAGTATGTTTTATACTTAATACCCATAAAATTAATAATCAGAGGAAAAAGAATTAAGATCCGTTTAGAAGCTATATGAATTACCTAAAATGATCTGTAATTACAACTTATTTAACGGTGTGTTTTGATCTCTTTCATGATATTTGATTCATTGGAAACTATGTATTTTTAGGCCTGAAGATTCTATGTTGTTATTATAAAATGTAAATTACTTATTTTTCAGTTAATGTGTAGTTTCAATAGAGTAAGCTTTTTGAAGGCTGAGAACTAATGATGAATTCATGCTATACTATGTTGTGTTTATACATATGCTGTTGCATATGTTCATTTTTAGGAGATTGATTGTATTTATTTCTATTTATAAAAAGTGTTTTGATTTCATGCTTTTGTATAAAAATGGCAGTGGAACTGTACCACACAGGTGGCTGTTGAATAACCTTTGTAACTACTGTTATTTATAGAAGATGCTTATGCAGGAGTACCTGCTGTTCTGTTCTGCCTTTTGGTCCTGCCAGGGTGACTCTGGTGGTGTTCTGGCACCTGTAGTTACAGGCTGAGCAGAGAACTGGGCCGTGGGAATGAGACTGTGTCAGGGGAGGGAGGGGATGGAAGGACTTAGGTTTTTCCTAGGACCAGATCAGTAAGCCCGCATCTGAGCTCCCCTGAGGAGAGGAAGGAGAGCTGATTTGGAGGAGGGATATAAAGGAGAGTGGAAGTCCCCCGATGTATTAATGACTTGGATGCCCAACTCCACACCGGAAGACAGTGTGCATGGTTCAGCTTTTTGTTTTAATGACAACACAAATGAGATCTTTTCTAATCTTAAAGTTGCAGGAGTTGAATTTTAGTTGTTAAAAGATTAAGAAGAATGGTTGGTAAGGAGTCTGGTGAGGTGTCAGGAGTTTGGGGGCTGGTCCTCTTAACCATGTGTGTTATGCTCCATGTGCAGAACAAGAGCCAGGACGGAAATGGCTTTTTAGTGATTTTGCCCAACTCTGAAAGTATTCTACTATGTTTCAGCAGTTATATTATTTTTAGTGTCTGTAGCAAACCATTTACAAATTTTATTTTGTTTTTATGATACTCTAGAGTTATAGTTCTAAGGATTATTTTCCTCTGAGAAAAGCTAAAAAGATCTGAGAAGATAGTATTGGTTTATTGTGGGGTTTTTTGTTTGTTTTAAGAAGTTTTCATAAGTGTCTACCAAGGAAAATGAAAGTTAGAGGATGCAGTGATAATAAAATCTTTATTATGGACGTTTTTAGAAAAGTACTTTAAAGACTTCCCTTACCAAACTGTGAATAACTTACTATATGTAATTTACATATTCACCTGTATTCATACTGTGAGTATAGTGAGAAGACAAATAGTTCATAATTTGGGTTTACATTTTTCAGTTCACTACCAGCAATAATTCTTCCTTTCCTTTTTGAAGGTGATATGGAAAGCCCTGTGTTTGCATTTCCCCTGCTCTTGAAACTAGAACCCTGTATCGAAAAGCTCTTTACATATACTTTTTCTTGGGACTTTGAATGTTCGCGGTGTGGGCACCAGTACCAAAACAGGTTAGTTTCTCTCTTTTTTAAAATGGATTCATTCTATTGAAAATGGTTCTGAGTCATAAAATTTGAATAAAACTTGCTTCCACTAGTAAGACTGCTCTCTCCCAAGTTCCTTCTACCCTTGGTAACATCCCCCACCGTATCTTGAAATCTCTCCACAGTTAAGGTTAAAAAGGAACAATTTGAGTCCCAGAAACTCTGATTTGCTTGCTTCTTAAACTGGAAGAGTGGAAAACTCCTGGTTTGCTAGATTAGTAGTGGGGGGCTTTCTTGCAAAGTTCTTCAGTGGGAAGTGGGACAAATGGGGAACGTAGCCTGTTCCCCTCACAGGACCCCACTGGGCCCCCTGCCGAGGAAGAATGCCTCCAAAACTCCTTGAGACTGGGTGTGTTTTGTTTGGCTGTGTTAATTAACATCATGGGAACTGATTTTGGC